>PVLC010011617.1:0-11153 GCA_004027655.1 Graphiurus murinus | reverse complement strand
AAAGGGACTTTTAGAACACTTGTTCTGATGCCACGGTATCTGCCTATGGATGATCCAGGCAGAAAGGAGGTGAGAGAGGGTAGACTCTGAGTGTCGGAAACCATTCATGCTCTCAGTCTAGCAAATACACGACTCTCCAGTAGAGGGAGGTATAGAATTGGGGCATCTGCCCAGGGGGCTCATCACTTCCCAGTGACCCATCACACAAGCAACTGCTAGCTCTGTAAATTACAAGTTCAGTCACCTCAGTGGAACAAGGAGGGGAGCAGGCTATTGGATGGAGGCTCTCAAATGTGGTGTATAACAGAGACTACGAATAAGCTTTGTCTCATGTGCTAAAGCAGCTGGTGTGTGATAGTGGCCATTGTGGGGATTCTGAAGTTGTCTTCAAATTCCAGTGGGAAGAACAATGATGAACAATGTCTGCTTGGGGATTGAGAAAAGCATATGCTATAGGTGGAAGATTCAATTGACATAATTCAAATTGTGCTATAACTTATCTTAGAAGTCTAAGCGCATGCAACCATAGAGTAAGATAAAAATCTATAGTATCTATAGAATATGACACATAGTACGTGCTAAAGAAATATCTGTTGAAGGAATGATACTAAGTTAAATGGTTTTGTGTTGGAAGAAGAGTAGAGGTCTCCTTTTCTTCATAATTAAGGAAAAATTGGAGCACACTGAGGTTGCTTTTCAAAGGGCCCTGAATGATAATGCCAGAGAGTTTGGGGCATATGAGCCAGTAGTTTCAAAATTTGACTGAATAGCCTCAGGTGCTTTGTATATAGAATTCCTGGTTAAGGTTGGGGGGCAGAGCCAAGGATCCTTTTTCTTCCTTGTTGTTTATTTGAACCACTTTCTAGCTTCCCAGGCAATTTACATGATCAGCCCAGTTTGGGAACTACAGCTGCAAAGTAATATGGTGCTGCTGAAGCTCATAAACAGATTGATCAGAGATCTTTGTTTCTGATTTCCAGACTCCTAGTGCTGTCTGCTTACTGAGAACAGAGCTGTCCCTGCCTTCCCTGAGACCCAAACTTGCTAGATCTTGTCCTGGTGAGTCAGATTCCAACTCTCAAACAGCTTTGCCACAGAGTCTTCTTCCTCAGGAGGAAAGAGGAGAATTGTGTACAACTTTTGCAAATTGGCCAAGAGATTCATATGTGACAGTGGGAATAAATCATGGAAGGAAGAAATGAATGAACTGTGTGTTTCTGACTATCAAATATCATTTCTGGAACAAGTATTTCTGCTTTCTGAATTGACTTCAATTAATTTTCCTACAAATAGTCTCCAGCATTTTTCACTGCAGCCAATTATTTAACATGTTCCAGTATGAAAGTTTGGTCATTACAAAAGAGATAATTGATTTGACCCAGGCCCTGACACAACACTTTGCAAAATATGTGTGCCTTCATACTGATTAGCCCTCCTAGCCTATTATCTTCCAGTGAAGTACAGCACCATCCTGGCAGTGGGTGATTTACTAATATTATGAAAATAAGAGCTCCTTGTTCTTGTGGAAAGACACAGCAGGCTAAGGGTGGATGGGAGTCCAATAAGGACACCAGTTGCCCTAAGACTTCAACCAAGTCTAACCCTGACTTCTTGTAGAGAAAATTGTTAAATCAAGAAAGAGAGCGGGGCAGAATAAGACCTAGGTTTGGAAGACTGAATCTGAATTTCAGGGAAGCTACTTGGATACTTTTCAACCTTAGGACAGTGAAAATTCCTTAACCATTTTGATTCATAGTCCATCTATCTGCACATTTGGACATGTTATTACTTGCCTCCTAGTGCTGCAGTTTAGAGAAACAAAAATGAAGAAAATTCCTAACTTTAGTGTTCAATAAATGCTGGAAAGGATGCAATATTGCTGACCACATTACAAAATTACTTTACCATTTTTTTCCACTGTAATTTATTTATAATCCAATCTCACCTACTTACAGAACAATATTGAAGGAATTTGATCACTCGATAAAGAACATTCTTATTACTTTCTTCATGATTCTCTTTTGTATGACCATATACTCAAATCTAGCCCTGGGCCCTCTCACCTCTTTTTTCTTTCAGGGACAAAAACCAGTTATAATGAGAGAGAGAGAGAGAGAGAGAGAGAGAGAGAGAGAGAGAGAGAGAGAGAGAGAGAGAGAGATATCACACCTGTGTTTGTTGTGTAATGGGTGAGGGAGACTGGTTATGTATTTAAGAAATTATATATAATCTCTAACATTTAAAAAAGAAAAAGATTATTCTATGATAACACCAAAGCAAACAGAGAATATTAACAGTAACCTAGAATCCCTCTGGACACCACTCTTGTTATCATTTCCATCCTAGCCACTCTCCTTTCACAAGGCAATCTGTATTTGTGAAAGTGCTATTGCACACATGATATCCCTGAATAATCCCTGTAAAATGCTTGGAATAATACTATCTATATTTTCTGTGACTTGTTTCTTGGAGTCCACATTGTGTTTTTGGCTCATTCATATGCATGTATGCAGCAGTTGTTGATTCTCATTGTTATTGTATGAGTATAACAATTTACATTTCTATCTAGTATCAAGTTATCTTTATATTTTATTAATATAAATATTTTTATGTCTCCTGTGCATATATAGGATTTATATATATAATTATATGTATATATAATTTACATATATAATTTTATATAATTTTTCCTAAGACATATAACTAAGAGATAAAACTGATATGTAGTGATGTAAACTCCACTAAATAATGGTAAACTGGCTCCAAAGTAGTTGTTTCAGTTGACACAGTAGATGAGAGTCCTAGCAGTTCTACATTTTTTCAAATACTTGGAATTTACTGGGTTTCATAATTTTTGTCAATTTGGTAAGTGTGAAATGAGCCGTGTGTGGTGGTGCACGCTTGTAATCCCAGCATTTGGGAGGCTGAGACAGGAGGATCCGGGTTCGCGACCAGCCTCAGCTACCTAGTGAGGCACTCCGCAACTTAGTGAGACTCGGTTTCAAAATAAAGAATAAAAAAATAGGGCTGGGGGTATAGCTCAGAGGTAGAATGCCCCTGGGTTCAATCCCCAGTACCGCAAGAAAAAAAAAAAAAAGGTAAGTGTGAAATGATGCTTTTTTACAGTTTAATTTGCAATTCCATGATTATTAATGATTTTAAGAAATTTTTTTATTTTACTAAACAATCTGTGTTTTCTGCTGTTTTTTTCTTTTTTTTGGTGGAGTTTGGGGATTGAACCCAAAGGCATCCTACCTCCCAGTTACAACCCCAGCCCTTTTTACTTTTGTTTTGAAACAATGTCTCACTAGGTTACTGAGAGTCTTGCCACTTTGCTGAGGTTGGCCTTGAACTTGCAATCCTCATCTCAACCTCCTGAGTCCTGGGATTATAGATGTGTCTACTGAGCCTGGCTTTCCTGCATTTTTTTAAAAGACCTTGCCCATCTTTCTGATGCTTTATAGTTCTCCATCTGAAGTACTCCAGGTAATATTCTTTTATTAGCTACACTCACTGCAAATATCAATTTCCTTCTCTTTTCAGTTCATATCACATTCACTCCAGAAAAGATCTGAAGGTTTTCATTTCTCTAAACTGGTGGTATAAGTAGCTATAAATATAGACAGATTTCAAAATAAATAATTCATTACCATGGTTTAGCAGAAATATATTCATGAATATCTTTGCTCAAGCTTGCAGAAAGTGCTTGACGAGCTTATTAAAACTAAATTAAAAACAAAAAGTCAGCACTGTGATGATGAATGCTTTCATGCCAAGACTCCGAATAAACTAAAAAAATTGTCTTCAGCAGTTTACTATATCCACAGTGACAATATGTCAAACTGCTCCTTTACTCATAAGACATTTCATCTATTTCCCAATGACAATACTTCACACTGCTTCCTTTACTCTCAAGACATGTCATCTATTTCATGTGCATTTATCTCTTCCAGCCATCACAGGCAAATGCTACCAAGTTCACCACTGAATTTCAAATGTGGTCTCGGAGAGAAACTTCTGAGGATAATTTTTTCTTTAATACAACTCTCTTGGAGTCTTTTTTTCCTTAATTCTCTTGGAGCCACGTTTTGGTTAACTCATCTTTGGGTTTTTGAGGAATAGAACATCCTCACCTTTCTTCTAAGCAAGTATTCTTTAGAACTGAAAAATGCATTTGATCAAAATTCAGGAATTTCTTTTTGTATGTGGTTCCAGTTCAATTGAACCAAAGGACGTTCTAAATAAAAATCTACCCTTTTTATTTTTTGTTTTGAAATAGGGTCTTGCTACATTGCTGGGAGTCTTGCTAAATCACTAAGGCTGGTCTGGAACCTGTGATGCTCCTGTCAGCCTCCCAAGTACTGGGATTATATGCATGTGCCACCATGCCTGTATAAAACTCAGGAAATTTTAAGGCAGTGAACCAATTTGTATAATACTATAATGATGGATACATATCATTATACATTTGTCCAAGTCCCATGGATTGTACAGTCTCAGAACAGAACCCTAATGTTGAGTATAGACAATAATGATATGCTACCGTGAATGATGTGTCAATGTAGGCTCATTGGTTAGAATGCACATACAACTCTGGTGCAGGATTTTGATAATGGGGGGACTATACATATGTGAGAGCAGAAAATAGGAGAAAATGTCTATACCTTCTTCTGATTTTGCTAAAACCTAAAGCTACTCTAAAAAATGAAATATTTTAGAAAATAGAAACTATTTTAAACTATTTAAATGAAATGTATGGGAGGCCATTGTTCTTGACTGAGCTTCTACACTAGACCTAGGAGACCAAAATAAACCAGAATGAAGTCATCCACACTAGATGCCATGTAATCAAAACCAACTTTGAAATGGGCAGTTTTCTAAGAAAACAGGAGATTCAGGGCAACCGAATGAGAAGGGCTCAGTTTACCTGAATCAAGATGATGAGGAAAAACCCTTCCATTCCAGGCCTACTAAAGAAGTAGCTTTAAATGACCTGACATTTGCTCTGTTTCCACTTTCTTCATTCCTTTTCTAACTGTAAAGCCAGTGTCCTCTGCTAAGCTCTTTGGAGAAATTATCTTTAGGTAAGATGCTGCCCAATTAGTAAATTGGTAATAAAAATCAATTAGATCCTTAAATTAAAATTGTAATTTTGTTTTTTTTTCAAACAAGGGAGATGAGCTTTTGAAGACCTATTCAGGAATGTTATTGAATAATGTGGAAAACAAAACCCAAACAAACCAAACCAAGCAAGCAAGTGAACAAAGAAACAAACACAAATGTTCTGACTAGTTTCTTTCTACATAATAGCACCAGGGAAATAATAACTCCAAAAAGGACAGCAAGGGTAACAGCAGCAAGGAGAGCTTACTTAGTGCCTGCAACAGAATTTCACTAGAATAAACTCAGTTAATTCTCACAAGAACCCTATGGGATTAGAATTGTTATTACACTTCTTGTGAATGTAAAGTAATTGAGACTCAGAGTTTAAGAACTTGTTCAAGGTCACTCAGCCAGTTCAAGGCGGGGCTGCTCTGGGTGTTGGGAGATTTCATCTGGCTGCTCTCTCTGGTTCTCACCTTCTGGATCACCACCCATGTTCTAAAAGAATGCAAAAGTCAGGCTGGTGAATGGCACAGAGAACAATACACCCAAGGGACTTTTCACAGAGCTAAATGAGGGCAGGCACTAAGTTTAATAGCAGAAATTCAGGGTTTCACTGTCTATAAATGTGAGACCTGCACGCCATTTTGTGGCAGTCAGCATTTTTTTGCTATCAAGCCATAAAAAGTAGTGATAAAAACATTAATTTCTCTGTAATGCATAGCATTTATACCCTGGACTGTGCTTGGGCATGACTTACCCATGACTGACATCTTAGGGAAGGGATATACTTAGACTTCACTATCTGCTGCCCTGCAAGCTCATTCCTCAGAGTTGTCAGCAACTATCATGTTTAACCCCATTTCAAGAAAGAGAGCTGCCTCACCCTCACTTGAAAACCTGTTGGTTATCTTCATGTATTTAAAAGCTCATGCCAACTAGAGACCTACAAAGCATTTAACCTCCTTAGAACCGAATAATTTGTCATCAGAGAGAACTTTAAGGACACAACAAGATAAATAAGAATTTTTAGGACACAAAATAATCAGCAAATCCAACTATGGAAGTCTGCATGTGCTCACTGTTTTCTAAGAGTGGGGAAGCCTGAGATGGGTGCAGCCAGAAGGCCCACACACAACCTTATCAAAGGGAAAGGTGGATCAGAGGCACTGACAACCTGTAGCATCTCCACAGGCATTTCTTATCATCTCAGAGATCAAAGGAAACAATCTGGCTGCCCTTTAGGAACATAGGCTCACCACAGTTGGATTGCAATTGTCCCCTGATACTCATTTTTCCTCTCTTCTCTCATAGTAATAGGATACCTCCTACCTACTCACCAGAGTCATAGAAAGGCACTGGGCCACTCACTGCATTCCCTACACTGCCATCAAAACACGGTGTGGTTGTTTATTTACAGTTAAGTACTTGCCTATAACCCTGCAATTTCTGGACACATAACCAAGAGACATAAGCACATATTTTCTCAGATTTGTATGAGAATGTTTATAGAAGCTTTATTCATAATAGCCCCAAACTAGAAACAATTTTAATGGTCTTCAACAAAAAGGTAGAAGAAAAAAATGTTATATTCAAGCAGTGGAATAATACATAAAGCAATAAAAAGAAACAAATTAATGAAATACAAAATAACATGGATGGCTGTTAAAAATATTTTGTTGAGCCAAGGAAGTCAAACATGAAAGAACAAAGCCTGCATGAGTAAATTCCTATGAAGTTCATCAACAGGCCAAAATAATACATGGTATAAAATACAGAACAGTGGTTATCTCTTAGGGAAGGGTGAATGGACCTGAGGAAACCTTTTGGGGTGGTGTTGGGAAGTTCTGTATTTTGATCTGGGTGTTGGCTACACAGAAGTATGTTTTTATTAACATCTACTGATATGTGCATTTCATTATATGTAATTATACTTTAGATAAATGGATCAGGACACATACACACACACACACACACACACACACACACATATGTCTGTCAGATACCACACATGGTTGTAACATGAGAGCTAAAAGAAATGTTCTTTAGCTGGGCATGGTGGCGCATGCTTGTAATCCCAGCATTTGGGAGGCTGAGACTGGAGGATCCATGTTCTTGGCCAGCCTCAGCTGCTTAGTGAGGCCCTCTGCAACTTAGTGAGACCCTGTTTCAAAATAAAGAATAAAAAATAGGGCTGAGGGTGTAGCTCGGAGGTAGAATGCCCCTGGGTTCCATCCCCAGTGCTGCAGGGAAAAAAAAAAGTTCCTTATTTCATTTGTTAGGGTAGTGCATGAATGAAGGATTTTTCTTTTTCTTTTATTTATAGCTCTATTATTGTAATTTAAAATTCAACAAACCATGATGAAGTTCTGTTATGTAATCAAGGGCCCCAGTTAATTTTTCAACACAACAGACTGTTCACAGAACCACAGTTAGGAATTGGACACACATTCCCATTTTGAACCTCTTGCTGTCCAAGAATCTTTTTTCCTTACAACAGAATGATAGCAAGCAACCCGCACATTTAAACAAAAGCACCCCTTTAAAGTAAAATATTAGGTCAAACCACATACAACCTTTTAGAGCTTATACCGTGCAGCCTAATATTTACATCCAAGTTTATAGCAGCACAATTCACAATAGCTAAGTTATGGAACCAGTCTAGGTATCCATCAACAGATGAATGGATCACAAAACTGTGGTAGAGTCACACAATGGAATTTTATCCAGCCATAAAGAAGAATAAAATTATGTCATTTGCAGGAAAATTAATGAAACTAGAGAACATTATGCTAAGTGTGATTAGGCTGTCTCAGAAAGTGAAGGATTACATGTTTTCTCTCACATGTGGAATCTAGACAGAAATTGTGAAACAAAAGAGACTTTAGATAAATGATAGATTCCAGTAAAATAGTGGAATAGGATTAAGGGAGGGAGGTGCATGGGGTGGATGGAGGAGACTTGATGAAGGAAACAGTTCAACTAATGCTCTGTACATATATGAAGGTATCACTAGCAATCTCAATATTATGTGCAGGGAGGAGGAGGGAGCCAGGTAGAATCCAGAGGGAAACACATCAAGTGTTCTGTGTACGTATGTTTCTGTCACTCTAAACCTCATTACAACGTAATAATTCCAATGCACCAATAAAAGTACATAAAAAATTATAGATGTGCTAAATCAGAGTTAAAAGTGACCAAAACGTTGCTGGCAAGAAGAGTTCTTCCCCTGGTCCAACTTTTCTACTATGGGCATAAACAACCTTCACGGTAACAAACCTAGAAAACATCTTGAGCCAGGCAAGCCTACCCTAGACACACACCCCATTACTCTAAACACACAGACGTCAGAGCCCAAGATAGCCATCTCCTGCCTTGTGACCATCATGCCCCAGCAGGGCTGCAGATGCCTGCATGCTCTTGGTCTAACAGGTTTGCTGCTAATGAGGACTCTGGCTCTGTGCTCCTTCCTGGCTCCAAGTGCAGTCAGGGCAGATGGAGGAGCCCTAGGAGCTGGAGATGACAGAACTCTGAAATTTCCCATTAAGCTGGCTCGATTTTTATAGTTTCAAGGCACCAAAAGAAAAAAAAAAAAGAGGCAAATCTGATTTCTGGAAATCAGATATCCAGTGATTTTAAACCCCCAAATGAGATTTTCCATGATAAGAATACATTACCCGTTACTGACAATATGTGTACATCTCCTCAGAGGTACTCTCCTCTCCTTGCTCCCATTCTTAGTCCTTATTGAAATAATCAGAAATTTTAAATTCAAAAATGTAATCATTTTCTATTCCTCAGAAAAGAAAACCCTACAAAACCAGCTTATAAATAGCCATGTTGAAGCCTTAGAGTTTTCTATTTGATTTTCCTTATTCAACCAGAATTAACTCTTGCATGCAATAATTAAATAAGCCTTTCTGTGTCAAAGATTGCTACCCACTCACAGGCTAGGTGTTACCCTTTCTGTAAGATACATAGTCAAGGTTTAAATGCTTGGCACTTGGATCCATAGGCTGGTCCTTCTGGCAAAGCTAAGGATTATTTTCATACCACCACTGTGTGTGTGTGTGTGTGTGTGTGTGTGTGTGTGTGTGTGTGTGTGTGTGTGTTGGGGGGGGTGGTTAGGGATTGAACTCAGGGAAATTCTGTTACGGAGCTATGGTCACAGCCCTTTTTTCACTTTTTATTTTGAGACAGGGTCTCACTAAGCTATTGTGCACCAGCCTCAAACCTGTGACCCTCCTGTATCAGCCTCCCAAGTACTGGGGTTACAGGTGTGTGCCACTGTGCCTGGCTCACTCATAGCACCGTGTGTGTGTGTGTGTGTGTGTGTGTGTGTGTGTGTGTGTGTGTGTGTGTGTGTGTTACTGGGGATTGAGCTCTGGGACATTCTATCTCCAAAATACACCCCCAGCCCTATCTTATATTTATTTTGAAACAAGGTCTCACTAGGATGATGAGAGTCTCACTACTTGCTGAGGTTGTTCTCGAATCTCCAATCCTCCTATCTCAATCTTCCAAGTATTAAGATTATAGGCATGTACCACCATATCGGACTAGATACACCACAGCTGTAACCCCAGGTATTTATCCTCCTCAAATATCATATTAGGTTAAAAAAAAAAAGGACACTGTCAAGAATCCCCCCTTCTTATCACTGGTTATATGTTTTCTCTCATTTATGGAAGCTAGAGTGGAAACAAAATGGACTTCAGTCAAAAAAAGGAAAGAGACCAGTAGGATAGCAGAAAGGGATTGAGAAAAGGAGGGGAGGGGGAAAAGCAAAGCTCAAGGAAGGGAACAGTTCAAATAATCAAACTTGCTAACATGTATAGGGAAGGGGAAAGGGGGAGCGGGATGGGATACAGAGGGAAATATATCAGGTTATATGTGTATGTATTAATGTGCCACATCGAATATCACTATGATGTATAATTGCAGTGCGCCAATAAAAGTATATTGAAAAAGAATTTTCCCTCCTCATGATCAATCTTTAAATTCACTGCAAATAGTAGGTCTCTGAGACTGGGCCTCTGTGCTCCCTTCATGCCCCCAATTAATATAGAAGCCAAGAGTCAGTGGACGTCTGACAGGAAGGAACCTCAGAAAGGATCTTGTCCTACCCATGTAGCTCACATGAAAAGAACCTGAGAGCCAGACATAGGAATTGTCTGCATGAGGCTGCACAGCCCACAAAGGCAGTGCTCTAGCTCCTGGGTCCACAGCGCTGCACCAGAATGGGAAAAGAATGTCACCGCTGTGAGGCATGATTGGAAACAGAGCAAGAGGGAAATGGAGACATAATTCAATAGTTATGGAACCCTATTATTTGCCTGGCACCATAGCAAACAAAGCAAAGAGGGAAAAGATGAGAACTCTGGGAAATACCAGCATAGCTACCAACTATGGAACAGATACAGGATAACGAGCCAGTGCTGAGCATAATGGGTCTAACATTTATTGCACATATCCTGTTTGTCTATAAGTATGTCAAGCATCTTAATGCATTACCTCATTTAATCCTTACAGCTATCCACCAACATGATAATAATAATTATGGTGGCTACTATTTATTGAGCATCATTTACAAAAGGTGGAACAGGGTCTTAAAGCATTTTATAAACAGTATCTGATTTCATATGTACAATAGGATTATGAAGTGGGAACTGTTGTTATCCACAAAAGAAAGATAAGCAAATGGAGACTCGGAAAATATAAATAACTCTTCCAAGATCACACAACTTGTAATGGAAGAACCAAATAAAAACCTATGTCATCCTATCAAAGAACCTAAGCTTTTGTGCATACCACTATTCTAGCTCTTAATATGAGTTGCTTAAAAATCAACTGTGGGAAGCATAGAAAACTTTTACTAAATTCTAAAGACTCAGAGAGCTGAGATGATTTCTCAAGGCCATTTGAGCCATTAGAAACTCAGCCAGTTTCTGTAGTGCCCGTTGTGCATGTATAACCTTGGAGGTGATAAAATTTGTTACTCCTGAGAAAACTAGTGTAAAAGTTTGTAGTCTGTGTTGCCTGCTTTTCCC
>PVLC010011616.1:0-40942 GCA_004027655.1 Graphiurus murinus | reverse complement strand
CTGGGGGTTTTCAGAGAGGAGACTGCAGCAGCCAAGGCCTCCAGAAGGCGGTGAAACGTGTGGGAGCCCAGCTAGTTTGCCTTGCAGTATCCAGGAAGTCAGGGTGCCTGGGAGGGCCAAGCCAGGCCTGGAGAGGTGCTTGAAGGAGGACAGCGGGGAAGAAAAGGGGCGAAAGGTGGCTCGTGCCAGCGGGATGCCAGCTCCAGCGGGGGGGGGGGGGGACGCGGAAAGGGAAGAAACCTTAAGGAAAGATGGCTGCAGACCACCCTGTACACCTGGACCACCCAGGTCGCAGCCTGGAACTCGGAGCCTGGAGGCCAGAGTGGCCTACCGGCCACGAAGGAGGGAGTGCGTCTTCCAAAAGGCCAGCCGATCTAGCAGGCTATCGCCAGATCGGTCACCGGGTGGAAGCCTGCTGTCTCACCGCCCGCCCGCCAGCTGGAGTCCACACTCGCTCGCCCCGGTGATCCCGCGGTCCCGCTTTCAAATACAGATCAGATGCGGGGATGGCGGATGAGTGCGGAAGCAGCGCGCAGACACGCGGGCATGAGTGATTAATTAAATGGAAACCACATCCGACAAGAAAAGAGTTTTCTGAAAGAAGTCTCAGAGAGGAGCTCCTGACCCTGCAGATGCGGCCCAGATGAATCCTCCTGCTGATACCCTGCCCTTTCCACGCAGTCGAGGACGCGCACCAGAGACTGCTGGCTGTAGCGTGGACCTGGCTTCCAGCTTTAAATAAAACTCAAGTTTGAGAGTTGTCCCAGTCCAGTCTAGGACTCAGCAGAGAAAGGGTTGGGATGATCTGAGTCTCCCACTGACTGGCTGCAACTACTTGGCTATCTGGTCTGCCTACAGCATCGTGCACCCACCGGACTGGGGGTCACCTACACTCAGCCTGGTTTCAGAGTCTATCCTGAGCAGAAACCTGGGTTATTCAGTTAAACAACACCAGCTTAGGTTTATCAGACATGACTACGAAGGAGACAAAAATTTGAGATCCAGGCAAATGCCCCTCCTCATTTTTCTCTTCTTGGTTCTACCCTTGTGGTTTTGGGGAAACCCAATGAGTGTGACATCCCCCTCAAATAGAGAAAGACTAATGTTTACTGAATATCTATCTCTTTTCATTTTACTTCTGACTGCCAGTGTTTATTAAAATACCCTCAGCCTGTCCAGGATTAAAATACAAAATAAATTGTATAATTGTAGGTGGATTTAAAAATTTGTTTTGATTTTTTGTTGTTGTTTTTGTAGGTTTTTGGGGGGGCGTTTTAAATTGTAGGGTCCTGCTAATTTTCTCAGAGAATAATAGGGAAGATTCTAAATGAGGAAAAATACTATTCCTCTGCCATATGAAGATGATCTATTCACCTCCCTCTTGGGAGTATAAGACTCAGGAAATTATTAAGTGTGGACTCTCAAAGTACCAGACTGTTTCCTTGTAGGGAAATGAGTGGTGCTCTGGATCGCACTTCTCAGGTTAGGCCTGAGGTTTCCAGGCAATCAATGCTTTATTTATTTGTCCTAGAAGGCAGGGGGTGAGGACTAGAATATTCTGATGACAGCAAGGGAGACCTTCTTGCTCCCTTCTCCTGACTCCACAATCCTCCCTCTTACCCCTCCAGCTGCTTTAATCAGGCTGCACTAAAGAGAGGGCTTCGATTTGGGGTTTTGGTTTTGTTTTGTTTCTGAGATTTAATACTGCATATATTTCATCACGCTGCACTGGTTCCAACAACATATAAAAAACCATGAAATTTAACATTCAGTTTCAGAGTCTTGACCAAGAGATGAAATTATTATACCAAGCTGGTGTGTGGGGCCGGGGAGGGGGGTAATGCCTAAGAAAGTAGGAACTTCCATCGAATCTATACCACTTCAGGATTACAATAGCATTTTGCTTAAACTGCTGTGTGGGCCGGTTCCCTGGATAGACAATCTCAACAAGGCAGGGGTGAAAATGACATAAGACGTCTGAATCCCTGTCCCACAAAAGCCAGGTTGGGGTGACTCCATAGTTACGCCCTCAGGCTGCACCCCAAACAGCCTAGCACCCAAAGAGCGCTGCGCCGGGAGGGCGGCCCGCGCGCCCACCGGAGGCTGCGAGGCGGGTGGGCCCGCGCCTGATCGTAGATTTGGGGGGGCGAGATCACACAGTTCGGAATTCAAAACTGCTGGCGCCGCTCCTGGGGCTTTGAAAAGCACAGTGCGAGTGAGGGGTCCGGGAGCTTAAGCGTAGTGAGTTTCAACTCGCCATGGGTTTCTAAATATCTATCGATTTTGCCCCCACGGGTCGGTGCTAGGGCAGCCACCAAACCGCTGGGGCTGGCGGTGGAAGCCGGCTGGTTCCATGGGGCGCGCGGACGCTGCACTTGAGTGTCTAGGGGCTCCAAATGTCCCGGAGGAGTTTAGGGCTTTCTGGGGAGCTCTCGCTCCTGGGTCTGCTGGGGAGCCCCGGGCAGGAGCGCCTCCTGCGAGGAGCTACTGTCGGCAGCGGCGGCTCTGCGCTCCAGCCCGCGGCCCCGAGAGCTGGGCTGACCCGCCTGGAGGGCTGTGCGGCCCGGGCCGGCCCGCTGGGGAGCCTCTGGTGCCCTCTCGAGGCCCCGCAACTCCAAGGTCGTCCTTCCGGAGAGCCAGCGGCCCAGGCCAGCTCCCGCCTGGGTCCCCCGGGCGACCGGCTAAGGGGTCTGCGTTAGTGTCCGGGTTCACGCGGGGGATGGTGCAGAGTTTCTGGAAAAAAGCAGCAAGCATGATCTTGGGGATGGGAAGCCCCGCTCCTCGCTGACCCCGGCCAGGAAAACTGGTAAGGCAAGCCCTAGTGGGAACCGGACAGCCAGGGAAATCGTCCGCCCGGACCAAACGCAACAAGTTGGAATTTTCGAGCAAATCTCAGGTCTCATTGTTCACCCGACTGACATAGCTTTTATTTTTGAAGATGCAATTCAAAGTTCAGACAGGAAAAGGCTAAAAGATGTTGTCTGCCCTGGAGTCTCCCTCTTTCTCCAAAGATCTGTACCCTCCACCCCCTCCCCGACACACATCCCGCCTGCGCGACTATAGCCATGAAACATCTGAAATATGTTACAATAAATGACAATAAAAGCTATAACAAAAAATACAGATATTTTACCAGTGTTCCTATGTACCCTGTATATGCATATGTGAAAATCTATGTGTATTTAACTAAATTCATACATTATCTATGTGTATAGATAGATACATATATATTTGTGGAGTACATACTGTAGGTTTAAATTTGCATTTAAAAACTCTGCAAAAAAAGCGCGTTGTACCACAATGACAAATGCCAAGCCTGAGCACTCACGATCTTTTGAAAGGTCAACTAAAATGCTACTTTAATTTTTATTTAGAACCTCCAAAAACAGGAGCAAACTTTACTTTTCGAATGAAACCACTCTACATGTGAAAAAAAAAAAAAAGATGACATGCATAAACTGTATTTACAATGGAATGTTTAAAATCCATTTCTTTCTCCAATGGAACCTGACTTTGGGGCACAGGAGTTTCCGCTTCTTGGAGGAGCCTCTAGGTAGGGCCAGTTCTTGGCACCGATAGCATTGCCTGATGCTGTAAAACACTAAATCTGGACAGATTTACACAGAACAGAAGCTTTAATTTCACCCTTTGAATTCTAGCCAAACAGCTTTGGGGACTTTTCTATGTTCCAGACCCCCTGAATGTTTTTCCAGGTTGTATGGTTGAGCACCGACCTGTAGCAGCTCAGCCAAAATCATGACATTATCAGATGCAGAAATGAGATCTATGTCATCATGTATTTTTTTTTTTATTGTGTCCACCTTGGGACAAAGTCATTTTATTTTAAAGATGCAACTACTATGATACTGATGAAACAGCATGTGTCTATATGATAAAATAAAAATTTGAAAATGAGTTTTACATGTCAGAAAGACATATTGTTTTCTTTGTAGTTCTTTACTTGAAACTGTCTCCACAGTTGTTTTACTTTTTTCTTTTTTTTTTTTTTTTTTTTTTTGTGGTACTGGGGATTGAGCTCAGGGGGCATTCTACCTCCGAGCTATACCCCCAGCCCTATTTTTTAATTCTTTATTTTGAAACCGAGTCTCACTAAGTTGCGGAGTGCCTCACTAGTGTTTTACTTTTTTCTAAACAATATTTTTATAAGGACAAAAGTTAATAAAGAAGGTATTCAAGACCATTTTTCCAGACACCATATGAATAAAACTAACTGCTTCCCATTGAGACAGGCACAGATTTTTCTTTCACTTTAAAATAAATGACCACTACTTACATTGGGGGAAGGATCACTCAGAAAGGTGCTGTACTTCTTTTTTTTTTTTTTTTTTTGCGGTACTGGGGATTGAACTCAGGGACATTCTACCCCCGAGCTACACCCCCAGCCCTAGTTTTTATTCTTTATTTTGAAACCGAGTCTCACTAAGTTGCAGAATGCCTCACTAGGTAGCTGAGGCTGGCCGCAAACCCGGATCCTCCGGTCTCAGCCTCCCGAATGCTGGGATTACAAGTGTGCGCCACCACGCCCGGCTGAAAGGTGCTGTACTTCTAATGAAAAGTATCATGTGTTTTCCCCAAATGAAATTTGAGAACTTCAGATTTCCTTAATTGACTGGCAGGTGTTATCACTTGGCATTTAAAGGTTTTGAAGGGGCCCTTTCCTTTACCAGGCCCTGGATGTGCTGGTTACACAGTTATAATTTCACGATGATTACAGTTTACCACAAATACAATTCAGGACAAGCATTGTGAGAAAATATGCAAGTCAACTACATATCTACAGTCTGTAAAAGTACAGGTATTGGCATTATCAGTAAAGACAGAGAATAATCTAAAAATAATTCTCTGTGGTGCTAAATTCATCCATAGCTGGTAAGATAATTAAGGACTTTTTTCCCTCACATAAATTTAGTCACACATGTTTAAACCTTGGTACAACCATGTACATGTACCAGTACTTCTGCAGAGCCCTTCCAAAGCATTCCAAAAGCCTGAAATAGCAAAGGGTGCAGTAGCTCCCCCACCCCCACATCTCCCTTCCTCTATAAGGCCCTTGTTTTGGAGAATGGTGGAAAGTACATTGTACTGAGTTAAACAAATATTTAACTTGTTCCATGTCCAAGGCAAATCAGCTTTCAGGCCAGCATATGGGCTTCAGTTCAGGGCTGGAGCACATGGCTCAGGTCAGGTCTGCAAGTGGATGACATGAATGAGCATTGTCAGAGGATCCGGCTGGGCCAGGACAACTCTGGGTCACCCCCCTTTCCAAGGACTGTGGCAAACCCAAGCTTTGCTTTATTCCAGAACTCATCCCAGATTAGAGCTGTACAAGGTAGGCCCAGCATGGCTGATCTAGAAACTAGAGATAGCTTCTTACTTGTCTGAGTTCTTTTGGGGCAGGCACTATGATTTGTTGACTTTGAGTTCCCTACCGTTAGCCTAGTATATGGTAAGACTTGATATGTCAAGTAAGTCACTTAAAGCATTTAGGTTCCTGGTGAAGAAGAGTCCCTTAGATGGGGTCTTTGGGTCTTCAAGTGACTATGAACCATGGAGATGTGTGCTGGGTTACACTGACCACTGGCCACATGTGGCTCTTGATGCTTAATGTGGCTTGTCCAAGTTCATTTGTGTTGTAAATAGAAAATACATATGAGAATTTGAAGACTGTCTTGGTGTGGGCTGCCGTAATAGGTGACCATAGACTGGGTGGCTTAGGCTACAAGCAGTCTTCCTCGTAGTTCTGGAGTCTGGAAGTCCGAGATGAGGGTACCAGCATGAATGGGTTCCTAGTGAGGGCCCTCTTCCTGGTGTGTGCAAGCATAGAGGGGGAGAGGGAGAGGAAGAGGAAGGGAGAGAGAAAAAGGGAGAGGGTGAGGGAGAAGGAGGAATGGAGGGATCACATCTCTTCTTATAAGGGCTTCAATCCATCATTGGGGCTCTACCCTTCTGACCTTATCTAAGCCAAATTGCTTCCAAAGGCCCCACTTTCAAATACCATACATTGGGGATTAGGGCTTCAACATATGAATTGGGGGGGGGGAACAAATGTTCAGTTCATAGCAAAGACACAGTATAAAAATGTAAAGTATCTCATTAATAATTTTATACTGATTATATATGAGCTAATATTTTGGATGTATTGGCTTAGAAAAAATAAATATATTTGTGTCAGGCAGCCTCTAAGATGGCCCCCACTCTTCTCAGCCTCCTGCCATTCATGCCCATTTGTAATTCCCTCCCCTAGAATGTAGGCTAGACTTAGTGGCTCAACTAGAACAAACAGAATATGGCAGAAATGATGAGCTGCATGCTCCAAGCTTAGATTACGAAAAGAATGTGGCTTCTGTCTTGGGTGCTTATCTTAATTTTGCTCATTAGCCTACTCCCTTTCTGTCTCTCTTTTTTATCTCTTAGCCCAGCCCAGGCAAAAGAAGAACAGGTTGCCAGGCTGAGAGTGCCAGATGGAGAAGAGAAACTACTATGGTTCCTGCTCTGAGGCTTGTTCCCGTTCAAGTGGTGGGGCCTTTAGGAGAGATAATTACATCATGGGGCACCACCCTCACAAAGATGAATGTCTGTCCCATGGGTGTGGGCCAGGTCTCAAGGGGCTGTGTTGGTTACTGAGAGCAGGTTGTTATAAAGTGAGGTTTGCTACCTTGGCTCACTCTCTCACTATGTGACATCTGTCCCCTCTCCCCAGAGCATCGAGATACAGCTAGTGGACACTTGTCAGATACTAGCGCAATGCTGCTTGGACTATTCAGCCACCAGAACCATGACCCAAATAAACCTCTTTTTCTTATACATTATTCAGTGTCTGGTATTTTGTCGTAACAACACAAAAGGGACTAAGACAGAGACCATGAGGCTGAGCAGCCATGTTGAAGAGAACTGAGACAGTTCAGCCAACAGCCAATTATGAGCCATGGGAGTGAGGCTTCATGGGAGCAAGGCTTTTTAGAAACAGACCATCTGCCCCAGTCAATGCCTCTGATGATGTAACCCAGTCCATAGCTTACTGCAAACTCAGGAGCAACTATGAGTCAGAACTATATCCATCTAAGCAATTTATGCATTGCTAATCCATAGGCTCCTATGAAATAACAAATGTGTTGTACGCTAAGTTTGGGGATATTTTGTTACACATCAATAATTAACTAATACATTATCACTAAAATTCCTATTTCTTTTTAGTTTTCAAATTGTGGCTATTAAACTGGGAAGGATGGGACATGCCTGTAATCCCAGTACTTGGGAGGCTGAGACAGGAGGATTGTAGGTTCAAGACCATCTTCAGCAACTTAGCAAGAGATTCAGCAACTTGGTGAGATCCTGTTTCAAAATTTTAAAATTTGAACTACCCATAGAGACCGTGGGAACATTCATATTCATTCTCATTTTCCGTCTCTTTCCCTCTCTCTCACTCATGGTAGGAAAACACTCAACTACTGAGCTAAACCCTCAGCCCCAGAGACCACTTTTAATATCCTTTCCAGTTCTAACATTTTATGATTCAACATTGGCATGTTTTAACATTCGCTGCCTCAAAGGAGTAAAGGTGGCTTGGTAACAGTTGGTTCAGTGTTTCTTTTAATAATAAACCCAACATCAGAAGCTCCCCTTCTCTGAAATGTTCCTTTACAAACAGTGGTGAGTACATACCCTGAAACTGAGGAGCATTCTCCAGGACACCCCAAATTGCCCCCTAAATCGCTGGCAACCCTCTGCAGCCCGTCCTGGAAGTTCTTGTTCTTCACCACTACTGGCATCTCAGAACTCCAGAAAACTGTTGTCTTTTAGGCGCACTTGTAGCTGTGTTTGAAGTTGGGAAGAAATGAAGGACTTAGCTTTCTATTTATTTGCATTCGCGGAACCACAGAGAGCCAAGGTGATAATTAGAAAAATATTTTAGTAAACCATATTTTCTATTGGTTTTTATTTTTCTAGTACAGCAACACGTTCTCTATGTTTTCAATAGCTAAACACATCAGAGCCTCCACCATTTGACCAGAAAGCTGCTGGTTTGAATCTCCTTTGCATTGGTTATTTACAGATTATCATGGAATAGGGAGATCTCACAAGAATGAACATTGTCTTGTGTGCTTTTTCCCTGCATTTAATTAAGAAATTATCTTCCTTATATGTCTTAAATGCATTTTATTTTGACATTCTAAAGGCAGATACAATACTTGCCATATCAAAGGGGAACAACTTCTATGGTAATGTTTGACCAAAAGTAGATAGTTCCCTAAAAGACTACTTGTGACAGGTTCAATCCCTTAAAAACAATCCTTGATAGCGTTACTCAAAACATTCCAAGGGCTGGGGTGCAGCTCAGTGGTGCGCAGGAGGGCCCAGTTTCTACCCCCAGCACTGCAGAAAAAGAAAAGAAAAGAAACATTGCAGCTTTGGACATATTGGTTAATTTAGAGAAGGGCAGTGATTATAACACAAGCCATTATTCCATAAATATTAGTGGATAGTGCCTGCTTTGAAATTTTGCAAAAAAAGCTGAACATGTTCCTATAAATTAGCATCATTTTGGCAGATGGCATTTATTGCTTCATTATATTTATTTCTAGTAAGTCTTTAATTTTTAAACAGCTATAACAATATTTTAGTAGATTTCAGATTTTCCATTTAGAGAGGGGGGTGTACAAAGCTCTTGTAAAACCATAGAAGTAATTCCATGAGGAGTGGCAAAAACTAAGTCATTTATGTTGAGACAATTACAAATCAGAGCTTTGTCTTAAGTGGCAGTTTTAATTCTGGATTTTGATTTTTAGTATTCTAAATCAACATAATTTTTTCCTAAATAAAATCCTTAGTGCTTGTCTAAGTACACAAAATAAGTCAATCATTTTGGATGACACCAAAGCTTTTCCAAGTATTCAGAAGTGTGGGATTAAGCAGTGTGCATGCTCTTCTGTTTCCCACAGGCGCTAACACCAGACACCACTTGACAGAGCTAAGCAATCGGCTTTCAAAACGGTGCTCAATTTATGCTTCTAATAACTTTTGGAAACAAGTAGTGAACAGCACCTTATGTTAGAACATCCTTATTTAAATTAATGGCTGAGAAGTGGTCATCTTTAGCTTGTAATAATTTTTAGTATCATTTTAAAGCCAGTTATCTTTGCCTTAGCATTTAATATTAAAGAAAGCAGAGGGGTGGCAGCACTTGCCTATAATCCCAGTCTTGGGAGGCTGAGACAGGAGGATGGCAGGTTCAAGGATAGCCTCAGCAACATAGCAAGACTCTCAGCAACCTAGTGAGATCCTGTTTACAAACAAAAAATAAAAAGGGCTGGAGGTGTAGCACAGAGGTAGAATGCCCCTGGGCTCAATCCTCAGTACCATACACACACACTATATATATATAAGCAATATTTGGCCAAATCTTGGAGAGCTTTTTTGTACCACATTTTTAGGCACAACATATATATATGTATGCAAAATATATGTATATACACATATATATATTTAATAATGAAAGCCATCATTTTACCAGTGAAATTCTACTACTTTCTTTAAGGAACGATGATTTACATTATGAAAGTTTGGAATATGGAATTTTGTATCTTCAAGCTGTTGGGACCCAAGCAAATCATTTTTAGGCCTTCGTCTCCTCTTAAATCCTCCTCCTCCTCCATTGTTAACCTTGTACCCTTCCCCAGCCATACACAGATTCATTATTTTTCCCTGAAAGTCACCGTCTGTAGCTCTCTCTCCAAAGCCGACCCTCTTACTTTAGGGGTCTTCAAGCCTCAGTAGACCGACCCTTCCTGGTTCCTCATCCTTAGACGAATCCAGCCACTGGTACACAATTCTGTTCTTTCCTTCTCTGGCTCCCACTCCTCCCTCTTTTGCAATGCACAAACACAGTGAAAGGTAGCATGCTCTCTCCCTCTTCTCCTTGCTGACCACAAAGGACTCCCGAAAAGCTGCCAGCAAAGTGCTCACAGAGCAAGAGGAAGAAAAGTGAAGACTTATCAGGACCCATACTGGCATTAAAATCGGCTACTCCCCACCCCCTCCAGGAACACCCACATAATCTGGTGATACCACCATGCAAATATTTTTTCTAATTCACAATCCAAACTCCTCCTCACAAACAGGTGCCTTTGCATGCAATCAGGATAAACTACACAGGTGGCTATTATTTTGTGGCTTTGTACAGGTGATGAAGGACATAAGGGCCAGCAGGCCAGGTCCTCCCTGGATAATTTGTCCTGAGCCTCTGTGTGGATCCAGACCCTTCCTTTGTTTGCCATCCAGCATGTGACTTCTGCAGAAGACTGACAAGGGCAGACTTGGGACAACATTACTTCAGGGAGATAATAACCAGCCATCATAAATTCCTTTTTTAATAGTTTATTGCAGGCTATAGACTATTGACAATGACTTTATTTTTGCACTGTGAAGGAAAATAGCTCCTTGTTGATGCTACTCTCTAAAGCCACTTTAAGACTTTTTAGTACCCTAGGAAAAAAAACTGACCTTTCATGAAATGAATTACAAATAGTTCAGTTAAAGGCACTGTTAAATAAGAAAAGAAGGAAAAAGACAGAAAAAAAAAAAAAAAAAAAAAAAAAAAAAAAAAAAAAAAAAAAAAAAAAAAATATATATATATATATATATATATATATATATATATATATATATATATATATATATATTCCAGATGCAAAAGAGATACTCTGGGAGTCCCTGTCATGCAAATAAAATTTTAACAAAACTTTCCTTCTATGTTTTTCTTTCCTGTGTGATAAATGAAATCAAATGGAATATTTAAAAGCTTTCACCATAGCCACATAGGGAAATGAAAGTTAGTTAGGAAGTAGCTCATCCTGGGATTTGAATGAGGAAACTCTGGGTTTCATTGTTTGTTCTGCTTGTAGCATGTCACTTCATTACTAATTCCTTTCTGTAAAAAAGAAACAGTACCATTTTCATCAAAAATCTTGTATTTTTTAGGAAACCTATATCTTGACTTCAAATTATGAAGCAAGAGACTTTTACCATTTTCAGTTCTTGTAATATTATGCCAGAGACTAGTATCTATGCTGAAAATGATCATCACAAAATAGGAAATGATTCTGTGAATGCTTAGAGGAGAGAGTTTTTTAAAGTGCATGCATCTTTTTCCCCTTCCCTTTAAAAATGTGTTGTCTTTTATTGAAAAGTATTTAAGCCCTCAAATATCCTTTAAAAAATCTTTTTTTTTTCAGTACTGGGGATTGAACACAGGGGCATTCTACCTCCAAGCTACACCCCCAGACCTATTTTTTATTCTTTATTTTGAAACAGGGTCTCACTAAGTTGCAGAGGGTCTCATTAAGTAGCTGAGGCTGACCACAAACCTGTGATCCTCCTATCTCAGTCTCCCAAGTACTGGGTTTACAAGTGTGCACCACCACACCCGGCTTAAAAAGCAATTCTTATAAAGCAGGCATAGAGTAAGAACCATGCAAGTCAGATACATATGAGACTAATCATATTTTGATATATCTCTCTGCTTAATCATTAACTTTAAATGCCATATAAGAATTTGTAATCCATCATAAATTATTTCATAGAAATAATTTAAGAGGGCTGCTGACTAATGTGAAACATTCTAGTTTCCACCAGCAGTTGGCTGCCAAACGTTGTAGGAAAAAAAATTCCAGATAAGTTGACATAAATTATAGTGAATATAAATCTCTAATGATCAAGTGGTGGTTAGAGATTATTACATTCAGAAGATAGGAAAAACGTATTAAACACATGAAGTCTTCTCAGATTCCATCCTACATATTAGGAAATTGAATCTTTAAAAGTCCCCTCAAAGCCTTTTAACTTCTTTGTTTAATTCCTACTCTCCATATCTTACATTTAAAAACATATTGGAATAGAGATTATTGAGCATAGAAAATAGAGGGGAAATCATAGTTTAATTATGAGAGACTGCCTAAGTACTATTTTAAAATGTAGATTAGAAAATTAACTTTAAAACTAAGAATTCTAACTTCTAAAAAAAATTTTCAGAGTATATCTTATGCAGAAAGCAAAAATAATTCCCAGTGATAGTTATCCAAATAATTGTTATAAAGGGTTCCCCCTCCTTTCAAATTCTTAGGTCTTGTGCAAAGCTGGAAACATTTTGAGTGGAAATAATGTTCAGATTATAAAAAGCGGCAGCACATGAGTGAAATGAGGCAGAATTGGCCTGACAGGGGGTCAGAAACTAGAGAGGGACATGCACCCACTGAAACGGCAGCAGTATTCAGGTAGGAATCCATAACTAGCTGACGTTTTTGAGTTTAACAGATTACTACAAAGTACAGGGGGAAATAATAAGTCTGGTTGAGAAAAATGAATTCCCTTTCAAATCTTTGTCCTTTCCTTCAAGATGTGTCTCCAAAGAAAGACAATTACGTCAAAGAAGGTTAGAGGCCTCGTTCTGAACGCTGTCTTTTAAGCACATTCTAGAGGCCTATTAGACATCATGTAAACTGTAGACAGCCGTGTTTCTACCACCCCAATACTTAACATCTGCACACCAGCTTCTTGGGAACAGAAAGGGAGACATGTGCATTTTAACATATTCCAATAATAAGGTCTCAGGGGGAAATCTACCTTTCACCATATATGGCCATTGTGCAATGCTATCCAAGAACTCCATGCAGATATTTATGTAATATCGCCATTCCTTGCCCCTACTTCCAGGCTGGCAGAGGCTTAAGGAAATGCTTTGGGAAGGCCTCCCCGATGTCGGCAAATGGTGCTGATGGAAAAGGCTGAACTGTTTTTTTGAACGTGGACTGACTATCAGCACGTAGGGTATGTTGAAGTATTGTTTAAATCAACCTTTCTAAAAATATCAATGATACAATATTTGAAGCTATTCGACATACTAAACATTCAAATATGCTTAGAGTTGGATGATATCTGATCTCAACTCATTTCTTTGGGGAATATTCCAGCATCCACTCAGATTCTAGAATGAGAAAGAGGATCTATAGTAAAAAGTGAAATACATATATAAATATATAATTTTATATATGTAAATGTTTGTATATTAAAATATATTAATATATAAATGTATATATAGTATATATAATTTTTTTTTTTTTGGTATGAGGGATTGAACCCAGGGACATTTTACCTCTGAGCTACATCTCCAACCCCTTTCATTTTTCATTTTGAAACAGAGTCTCCCTAAGTTGCTGAGGGTCTCATAAATTGCTGAGTCTGTCCTCAAACCTGCGATCCTCCTGCCTCAGCCTCCAAGTACTGGGATTATAGGTGTGCCACCTGCCTGGCACTGAGTGATATTTTATAAGTGGCTGTAAATGTCTTTGGGAAGTTGTCCAATACATATCAAATTCTTGCTGATTATTACAGAGGAAAAATACAATTAATAAATAGAATCACAATAATGGAATTCCAAAGGAAATAGCACTTAAATTTTTTTTTTCATGAGAAGGATTCACATATTAAACCAGTATACAATTAGCTTGTTTAAGTGTAGTGATTTTGGGGGCGGGGGCGGTAATGGAGATTGAACCTAGCATGTCACTCATGCTAGGCAAGTGATCTTCCACTGAATCACATCCTCAGCCCCAAGTATGGTGGATATTTAAAGAACATACAGCAGAACTGGGTGTATATATGTAAATATAGAATCCCAGTACTTGGGAGACTGAGACAGGAGGATCACAGGTTCACAGCTAGCTTCAGTTACTTAGTGAGGCCCTCTGAAACTTAGTGAGACCCTGTTTCAAAATAAAGAATAAAAAACAGAACTGAGCCAGGCATGATGGTGCACGCTTGTAATCCCAGTACTTGGGAGGCTGAGACAGAAGGATCACAGGTTTGCAGCCAGCCCCAGCTACTTAGTGAGGCCCTCTACAACTTAGTGAGACCTTGTTTCAAAGTGAAGAATAAAAAAATAAGAAATTATGATGTGTTATTAGAGAATTCTAGTGGCTTGTGGAGGAGAGGATCACACAGCCTTGATTCTAATTCTGCTCTGTTCTTACTAGCTTTCTGACTGGTGCCCAGTCTCCTCATCAGAAAGAAAGAGAGATGAGAGTATTTGTCCTGCTGCTTCATAGTTACTATGAAGATCAAAGAAGAGGACAAATATAAAATTTCTTTGAAAGCCCTTAAATACTATAGAAGCACAAAATGCCATTATCATCACAGCCCCAAACATCCTGCATATCATTTCCATGTCAATGCTAATGTAGCGATCCCAGTGGGAAGAGAATGATCAAGAGAATGCCACTGGCTCTCCACTCAGGCCCTCTGGAAGGAGCTCTCTGGTCATTCAGGAGGAGCTATCCTCCCTAAGGATCACTACTGCTCCCACGGACACTCTGTCAAGAATGTTCTCCAAGAGGAGCTATCCACACACTCGGGCTCTCAGCGTGGGTATTTCTCTGTGAATCGCCTGCTACCTGAGGGCCTCCATCACATGTTAATTGCAAAGGCTCCTCTCAACAGCTCAGAGTCAGAATATACCTTTGGAGATCAGAGGAGTTTCAAATACCCAGTGCTGCATAGCCCTGTTCCCTCTCAATACAACACTAGACTTCATTTGCTTTCCTACCCAGTATATCCCTTCTGGCACAATAGGTTATATTTCAAATTATTCCACCCGGGGGGAGGAGAAGACCCTAAAAATGTTAATTATCTGAAACATAGAGCTTAACATTCTGGACTCCAAGATGGTATTTAAGCCTAATTAGATTTTCTGTAAATTCTTTGAGGCCAATGCAACTTCTGAATGTGACTAGTAATCTCTAATTATTTGTGGAAATGATAGATGTGAGACCAGATTAAATGCACAGATAATCCCCAAATCTTATTTTAGCCAACAGCACTGTTCTTTTCCCACCAATCCCAGACCTAGAAATAGCAAGGACTAAACTGCAAGGCAGACTAGAGTTCTAAGCTTTTCATTCTCCTGCTCACCCTCTGGTGGAGATGTTAATGAATCACCAAACTTCCAAGAAAAAAGAAAAAAAAAAAAGCCAGTAGAAAAGAAAGTGGAAAATTGGTGTCCTGCGCCACTGCCCAGCTAGAAAAGCAGACGCTCAGTAATGGGAAGTCCAGGGTTTTGGCATAAAGGAGCAAACCGCATGCCCAAGCCTTAGGTGCTATGGAAACTTTTGAGAAGGAGCAACACTGTCCCCTTTTTCCATGTTGGTACACTTAGATCATTGCTCTCTACCTAGTTGGACCAGCTTTCCTCATGGGAGGGATATAGCAGAGCTGTATCCTCATATCTCCTCTCCCAGCTCCTAGCACCAGACAGGACCAGGCCTGAGACTGCTCCACCTGCTGCCTTACATTGAGAAACAGCATCCTAGTAGGAAGAGGAAAGGAAGAGGAAGATGCAGCCGGGTGTGGTGGCGCACGCTTGTAATCCTAGCACTTGGGAGGCTGAGACTGGAGGATCACAGGTTTAAGGACAGCCTCAGCAATTTAGTGAGGCTCTCAGCAACCTAGTGAGACCCTGTTTCCAAAAAGAAATAAAATCAGGCTGGGGGGTGTAGCTCAGAGGTAGAATGCCACTGGGTTCAATTCCCAGTACCACAAAAAATAAAAAATAAAAAGATGACACTGACATGTTTCAGGACCACCCTATAGATCCCACTGGCCTTGGCTTTAGGGTCCCCCAGCCCCTGGAGCTTGCTTGCTTACTTTATTTATTCATTTATTTATTTTCTGACTTGGTTTATTAATGTCAGAACTGCAGTTCCATAATCCTTTTGAACCCAAGTCTAGTCTGAAGGAACATGAAATTTTGACATGGTAATGTTATTTGAAATTTCAAAATAAGTATCATCAGAGAAATAAATCAATGCAAATTGTTTTAGAGAAAAGTTTTTTTTTTCCTCAGTCTTCTCAAAAGACTGCAAAATATTTTATTGAGCAATTAATTTTCTGCTCTTGGTAACAATAAAAATGTGATTGATTTGACAGGTGCTGTTTCTTTAGGTCGGAACGCTCTGGACGAGGATCTTTGGCTAGCCCTGGTTCAGATATTTCAGAATTAAATTTGGAAGCTGGGAGAAGAGAAATGGAGAGGCTCCGCACAGGGAAGAGAACAAAGTGAACAGTAACTTCTTGGGGTGGAAAGACAGAGAAGCGTGGAAGTCGGCACTAAGAGAGAAAGGGCTGGCAGGGAGAAAACGGAAAGGGGGCAGGTGCCCATCTAGTTAGATATCAAAAGCCATGTCCTGAATTTAAACTTTCTGAGACTACAGAGGGCAGGATGCGCACAATAATTCAAGTACTCAGTGGTGTCCTTTAGGCGCTCAGCACCTCCGGGTGGCACTGAGCCTCCGGCAGCCGGGAGACACTGGGGGCAGAAGGGGCCCCCGGAGGACCTCAGCACCTTTCTTCCCGGGTGATTTCCCTCCCGGCTCCGAGTCCCTCGTGGCCTCTCCCAGAGCTCCAGTCCGGGAGTCGCTGCGGGCCACAGAGCCCGGTGCCAGGCCGACCGCAGGGCTGTTCCGGGGGTGGCGGGTGGTCCCCCGCGGGCTCCCGGGCTCTCAAACCACCAGGGACCTCCTGGCCGCCGCCGCAGCCTGGGTCCCCGCCGGCTCCGCTCGCAGCAGCCTCGGCCCCTCTTTCCTGCCCCCCAGCGGCCACCGGGGGGAACTGCGTGGTTGCTCAGCGGCCCGAATCACCTATGGCCACCGCGCGGTGGCCTCCTCTGTGGTGTGCACCTGGGGCTTGCGCAGGGCAGGAAAAGAGGCGCTTCGGAGGAGGGGGGGGGCAGTGAGGATTCTGCGCAACCGAGACCCCCTGGGAACGTCAAGAAGGTTGGACTACTTCGCACTTCCCCACACCAACACTCACCCATCTAAGGCTATTTACCCAGAATGGTGAGGACAGCGGGGAGCCCTCTCCCCAGGCCTGGCTGGCCCCCTGGTTGACAATAATGTGATTACTACCGAGGGAGGGCGGTGGTGTGCAGCGCGGAGCCAGGAGGGGCCCTGGAAGCTGGGTGCAGCCTGGGGTACCTCATGTGGCCAAGTCCCCCCTTTTCTCTGCCTGCGCTAGCCTAGAGGGAGTTACCAATGACTTCCACATCCTGGTCGTCCGTGGGTGCATGGCCTTTCTTAGCCAACCCAGACGGCCAGCTTTCAGCTGCCAAAAAATGTGTTTCCTATCCAACAGTTCTCACACAAGGACAAAATAAAACGCATCTAAAAATGATGAGCTTCCTGTCTGGTCTCCTCTCTCCCATCCCGATTTCCCCACTCAGGAATAAGGTTTGGGGAGTAAAGATTAGTTAGAAACCTATTTCCCTTTGGCCTTCCCAGATTTCTACTGGTTCAGGGTCCAGGGTCAGGTGAAAAATTATTCACAAGGCTCCGAGCAAAGCTGATAACTTTGACTCCTTCCCCCTAGAAATTCCAACTGGATTTAAATCACTCCCGTTGCTGCAGAGGGTCTGTGTTTTATGGGAGTTCTCTAGTGGGCTTTGAAGTATTTGCTTTCCAAATCTGTTTCTCAGCTTCCAGCTCCCGAATAAATTACCCACCCCTTCTCTTAGCTGCTGCTCCTCCTGACCTCCTCTGTGTGAACAGTGGAGATGTTTTTTGGATGTATGTTGGAAGGAGAGCTCTGGGACTTGCCAGTCAATGGCTAGTCCTGGGACACCCGTCTGCTATGTGGTTAACTGAGAGATTTCAGATGTCTAGTGGAATAGGCAGGAAGATGGGGCCTTAAGCCTATTCTGGTCACAAGTTTATTCCTTGCTCGAAGTGTCACTTAACTAGTGTTACCATTCATTATTTATGTGTGTGTGTGCGTATGTGTGTGTGTGTGTGTGTGTGTGTGAGAGAGAGAGAGAGAGAGAGAGAGAGACATTAGGAATTTAATCCAAGCCTTTCTACCTCCAAGCTACACCCCAGCCCTATTTTATTTTAAATTTTAAAACAGAGTCTCACTAAGTTACTAACGGACTCACTAAGTTGCCAAGGCTGAACTCAAACCTGTCATCCTCCTGTCTCAGCCTCCCAAGTGCTGGGATCACAGATATGCACCACCACACCTGGCTACCATTCACTATCTTGAGTCTGGTGGCCTTGTCAGGAAAATGGCCATTAGAGAACTCATTTAGGGAGAACATTAAAATGCTTGTGCTGAAAACATCTTGGAGCTTTTTTAAGGATTGCCACTTGCCAGGGATTAGTGTTAATTGATGTCAGGCAGGTCTGTGTTGAATTCTGTAGACTTCTATTTACTTTATTCTTTGCATAAGGGTTAGTGGGCATAAAGGAAAATGGACAGCTAAGACCCTCTGGTGAGCCAAGAGGCATTATTTCCTGTTACCTGCCAAGCTATGCACACAGTCCTGTGGGCCAGCCTTCTGTGTGAACAGGAGGGGACATGGGTAAGTTGTCCATTTTAATGCCTAACAGAAGGATGTTGCCCTTTCTGTCCCCAGCCCAGTGCCAAAAATCACCATTTCCCTGGTTCATGCAGTATGTTGAAGAGGTCATGGTAGACTTCTCAGGAGACTCTAAGCAGCCACTTCTGTGATCATGATTTATCACACTTCATGATCCACCTCAACCGAGCATCCTGAGCTGGGCAAAGATTCCCTGATTCTCCAGCTGGGCCTTACTAGGCAAGGACAATGATCCTATTACCCTTTCAGGCTTTAAAGTTTTACTAAAACAACAACAGAAAGTAAAACAAACAAACAAAAAAGAACAAATACGAAAGCATAGACATCTGGCGCATTTACAAAGCACAGATTTCTTACCCTAAAATAATTAAAGCCTGTCACAGGTTTGGCTGGTCCTGCCTCTGGCTGGGCCCATGGCTTCAGATTCCCGGTCCAGCTTATCACTGTTGCTTCATGGCAGAAAGGAGCTCCCCATTCTGCTGCCTGGTCTTCTCTTTGGAGGGCTTCTGGCTTGGCTGGGCTGTCACTTTTGTGCCCCCCTTCACCCCCGCCCCATGGCCTCTGAGCTGAGCAGTGGTCCTCTGGGGAAGAACTGCATTTCCCAGTGGAGTCTCCAAGTTCCTCCCTGGGCCTCTTGGCAGCCCCAGGCTCTCCCCCAGCAGCACGAAGAAAGACTCACCTGTCACTTTACTCTCAGGCAGCCCAGGAGGCAGACACTGGGCCTCATCCCCGAAGAACACAGAAGCCTGCCTCTTCTGTATTTACCCCTCCCCTTCCCTCTCCCTCCCCCACCAGCCAGAACCACTGAAAACCACCTGTTTTGTGTTTTGAGAGCCTGGAAACACCCCATCCTCCACCCTTGCAGACCTCCCACTGAGTTCCATTTTCTTGTCCAAACTCCAGATTTGAGTTCTGGACTCATTTGAAGAGCATAAAAAAGTCACATACCCTGAACTCACTTGCCTATTCCAGTCTTTCTTCCCTGCTCCAGTTGCCTGAGGTCCCCCTCTCAGGGGAGGAGGAGTCATGTAAAGTTCTAAGTGGTGGCAGTCCCCAAGGGTGATCCTTGGACTTGTCAGAGACGAGAGTATTTGCAAAGTCACAGTCATCTCTGCAGGGCACCACGTAGTCCATTAGTCCCCTCCAATGTGTTAAGAACATTTTACAAGCACAAACTATGACCCGGTTATGTCATGTACTATAAAATCAGAACCACAAGTAAACAGGTTCACACACCCATACATACAGGAAAGAAACTATCAAATTCCCTGATTGGCAGCTTCAGGAGGTTATGGTGATGCTAATTTGTTAAGGTTTTTTGTTTGTTTGTTTCAGCCTCTTGCCAGCATTTGCTACTAGTCAAGTGGGAGCAAGTGTCAAAGGTTGGAGAAAAACTTTTGGAAGATAAAAAAATGTATAACCCACTAAGCTCTCCCAATGTAGTATGCAAAAATAATGTCCTGCCCAAAATGTTCACTTCCTAATCCCCAGAACCTATGAATTATTTACTTAATGTGGCAAAGAGGCCTTTGAAGATGTGAGTAAATTAAGGACCTTGAGATGGCGAGATTATCCTGAATGATCTGGGTGAACACAATGTAATCACAGGGGTCTTTATAAATGAGGCAGGGAGACAGGAAAGTTCAAGACAGAGAAGGATTTGAGGATGCCAAGTTGCTGGCTTTGAAGATGAAGGGAGAGGCTGTGGGCCAAGGAATGCAGGAAGCCTCCAGAAGCTGGAAAAGTCAAGAGGATGAATTCTCCGCAAGAGCCTCCACCAGGAGCACAGCCTTGCCAACACCAAGGTTTTACTCTCAGTTTTTCTCTCTCAAGACCCTTTTCAGACTTCTGACCTCCAGCACTGTGAGATAGCAAGTTTGCATTAGTTTAAGCCACTGCATTTGTAGTAATTTATCACAATAGTAGAAAATGACCACTCTCCATTTGCTTCATTGCATACGTGGCTTGAGAAAAGAAGGCCCTCTTTTGGGTTGATGGGAACACTCTGGGGCAACATGAAGAATAAAACAGTATTCCCATTGTTTTTTTTTTTTTTTTCAAGAGCTGTCGGTTATCATTTAGTCACCCTCCTCACTGAGCTAGGCCCTGTGCTAGCCAGTCAACCCTTTCCAAGGAGGTATTGTGTTGCACTTCTTATGGAGGAGGAAACTGGGGCTCAGAATTGTGAAGTAACTTTCCCAAAGCCACATTTCATAGCTGATGGGTGAGCTGGGCGTGGTGGCACACACTTGTAATCCCAGTACTTGGGAGGCTGAGACCCGAGGATGATCACAAGTTCGCAGCCAGCCTCAGCAACTTAGTGAGGCACTCTGCAACTTAGTAAGACCTTGTTTCAAAATAAAAGAACAAAATAGAGCTGGAGGTATAGCTTGGAGGTAGAATGCCCCTGGTTCCATCGCCAGTACCACAAAAAACAAAACAAAACAAAACAACAACAACAAAAAAAACATAGCTGATGAGTGGAGAGAAAAGTTACAGATCTGACTTCAGCTGATTTCAAAGCCCTTGCTATTTCCTCCAACATTTCCTGAGAGCAGATTATGCTTCTACAACCACACCCTGATCCACCCATGGAACGATGGCTCCCAGCCAGAGAATTGTCTTTTCCTGGAGATTCATTCCTCCATTGTAGGTGGCTAGCTCAGTCAGAAGTGTTACTTGGAAAGCTCCTTTTGGTTGCAAATAAGGTTCATGTGGAAAGTTCCTAGGCAAGTAGCATAACAGGAATTCTTTATTTGCAAACTGGACTTAGGTCCCCTTAATGCACAGGTCAGTGTGTCAGTTTATAGGATAAAATGTCCATTTTGAAGCCCAGGATGTGAGTCAATGTTCCTCCAGCCTAGCAGGACTGCTGCCCTGTGCCAACCTCAGATATGCCCTGCTTGCCCTCTGAGGGGTAAGGAAGGCCCTGGGATGTCCTGGGTAGTGCACTCTTTGCTTGGATTTCGTGATCCCCAGTCCTGGCTGCACAACCCACTTGCCTGGGAAGCTCAGACACCTGTTAGGGGTCAGGGGCTAGGCCCCAACCAGCCAATTAAACCACCCTCTGGGCAGGTGGGGCCTGGGCAGCAAACCTGCTCCCTCTCCCTCTGAGGTAGGCACCTGCTACAGGCTAAGTGCCTGTCTGCATGTGCAAGTGAAACTGACCCAGTAACGGTAGGGACCTGTTGCAGTCCCTGAGTGCCCCTCTCAGAAAGCATATGAGAACCACACTCTCACAGTGCTGCCTAGCTGGAAAGCACATGGAGTCTTTCCCTGGGGGTGGATTTTTTGTGACCAGTATCCCAGTCCACCCAGGACTTTGAAGGGGATAATTCCTAGCATGACCCAGGCATTTTGATAGGGAACTATAAATCTGAGGTCCACAGGAACAAGCTCTCATGGTTGGGGGTAGCACCCTGGTATCAGAGGAGAGGTATGTGTGTATGAGAGCATTTATCAGGATACGTGAGTGTGCGTGCGTATATGTGAGTTGCATAAATACTGCATGTGAGTATTCAGAGAGTATTGGTGAATGCAGACTTTGTGTGTGAGACAGAGTGTGCATGGTGTCAGTTGTACAAATGCGTGAGTGTGTGAGTGAGATTGTGAGAGAGTATGTGTGAGTGTTGAATGAATATGCGAGAGAGTTGTGTATTAGAGTGTGGGACTGTATGTGTGCACACGTATGACAGTGGCAGATGAGTGTGTGTTTGTGTGAGAATGTGGGCATTTGGGGACAGCAGGCCTTGCCAGCCCAGAATCACCCCACTGCAGTGACCTCTAAGTATCTGCGCATGTGCCACCTGGCTTGTCCCTGGCTCTAGCCGGAGAGCGACCCAGAGGAGAGTTTGCTCTGCTGGTTCATTGAGCTCAGGGGTAGAAATTGTAAATTTATTTTGCTCTATGACAGTATAATTAGCTTCCCCTCTTGTGAGAAATGAAAGGGCAACGGGCTCTGACAGCAGTGGGAGCTGCCTTCCCGCCCGGATAAATCTAGTCTCCACCGATGCTGCTACACCTGTTTAAACAAGGAACAGAATAGGTATTTATTTGAAGTTCAAGAGGCCACATGAGCCATGGCCTAAATCGGGGCCTGGATATAATTATAAAGATACTTAATTCTTTGTTCTGAAAGATTTTGCAGCCCACAGTTCCCTCAAAGGCTTGGTCAGTTTGCTTGAACTCCCAGAAGATTTTCCTCCCAGAATGAGTAAGGGCGGGGGGTGAGAAAGCCTCTTGCAGTGGAGGGCGTGGGGCCTGTGAGCACAGAGGAGCCTGGGGGTGACTCCCAGACCTTGCTGACCAGCAGAAGCACCGGCCAGGATGGGACTTGATAATGATGCAGAGCACCAGGCCCTCTCTTGGCCACTGTTGCTCTTTTGCACTTGGAACGAGGCCTGGGAATCTGTATTTTTAAGAGCTCCCCAGGCGATTCTAATGACACCCAGGTGGAGAATCCCCCTGGGACCTGGGGGTAGACTGGGGGCAGCCCTCCTGAGAAGCATTTCCCAGACTAGGTCAGGGATGCCGATGACTTGCCATTTACTAAGCACTCTTCACCGGGAGCTCCCTGTCGTGATTCCCTTTGCAATGAGACAACAGCTCTTCCATTCCTTTCTCTGCCATATACTGGAGGGCCTCGGAGAAGACGTTTGCCATGTTTTTGAGATCACAAGTCCTTTTTGAGACTCTAACAAAAGCTATAAACCTTAGCAAGGCCTTTGGCAACTTAGTGAGACCCTGTTCAAAATAAAAAAGCTGGGGGTGTAGCTCAAAAGTAGAATGCCCCTGGATTCAGTCCCCAGCGTGTCTCTCTCTCTCTCTTTCTCTCTCTCTCTCTCTCTCTCTCTCTCTCTCTCTCTCTCTCTCTCACACACACACACACACACACACACACACAGCTATAAACTCTCTCACCATAAAACTGCATATATACAGATGACTTCGCATAATTTAAGAGAGTTCATGGAACCCCCTGAAGCCCATCCAAGGACTTTAATTAAAAATGATCATTCTGAAGACCATTCCCTCTGGAGGTCCCCAAACAAGGACAGTGAGCTTGATCCTCAGCAGCAGAGTGAGGACTTCCGGAGCACTTACTGTGTGCAGAGTGCACTGAGAGATGCTGTGACTACAAGAAGCTTGAGCTCAGCAGGAAGGAGAGAATTCTAGACAGGAGAGCTTGGTGAACAACAACATCTCAAAGGAAGTGATGCTTTGGAGGACAGCCTGTTTTGTTTTGTTTAAGGATTCTTAGGCCAGGCAGGCATGGTAGTGAATGCCTTTAATCCCAGTATTTGGGAGGCTGGGGAGGCTGAGACAGGAGAATCAAGATTTAAGGCCAACCTCAGCAACTTAGTGAGACCCTGTTTCAAAATAAAGAATAAAAAGGGCTGGAAGTATAGCTCAGAGGTAGAATGCCCCTGGGTTCAATCCCTAGTACCAAAAAGAAAGAAGGGGAAAAAAGATGGAAGGAAGGAAAGAAGGAAGGGGAAAAAAGGGAATGTTCAAACAGAGTATAATATGTTTACATTGAACAATTATTTTAAGCTGGACATGGTGGCACATGCTTGTAATGCTACTACTTGGGAGACTGAGATGGGAGGGTCGCAGGTTTGCAAACAGCCTCAGCTACTTAGTGAGGCCCTCTGAAACTTAGTGATACCCTGTTTCAAAATAAGAATAAAAAATAGGGCTGGGGATGTAGCTTGGAGGTAGAATGCCCCTTGGTTCAATCCCTGGTTCCGCAAAAACAAAATAAAATGCAATTGTTTTAACACAAAACATAATGCTATATAATTATATTGTTTACAAAAAATTATACAGTTTATAAAAAATACTAACTTCTGGTTCCTCAAAAGTAGTGTGACCCAGGGACAGGATCTACAATGCAGTTGCTTGGGAACATCTGTCTGCTTATCTCTGGAACAATAGCATAGCCTCGTTTGCAGATTACTTGAAGCTTTTTGTGGAGGTGGGTTTGAGGCAAACAGCCCTTCTACCATTCTCCCTCTCCTCACTGGTGACAGACTGGCCTTAGTATGGCTGGAGGTCTGGGAGGCCTGTGCTGGTCTGGGTCCCACTGGGAAGGGCTTTCCGGCCTACTGAGAATTTCCTCCTCTGTCCTGTAGGGGGAGCCGCTGCAGTTTTGAGAGAAATCCCGAGTTTCCACAGGGCAGAGGTGGTGGCCTCCCCTGTGGGACAAACTGGAGGCTGGAAGAATGGCCAGGACAGGATTGCAGAGGGCCAGATTCCAGGAGCATTTGGATGAGGGCCTGGTGAGGGCAGATCTCAACGAAGGAGGATTATCCAGCCCTAGGGGCCTGGAAGAGATGGAAGAGGCAGAGCAAAAGCTTGGTTTTCCTGGAAGGTGACTGGGCCATGGCGACTCCATCAGCAGAACCAAAAGAATTCTCCGGGACTCACGGGCTTGGAATAAGCTCACTGGGAGGCAGGGAGGCTCCTGGCATAGGGCACTGCCACTGTGCTTGCTGCAGTGAGAGTCCTGGGGGCTCCCTCAATAGAAGACGAGTACACCTGGTACTGTATCTTTTTCTGATGGTGTTCAGATTCTGGGGAGTGCCTGCTTTTCTCAGCTAGAGAGAGCCCTCCTTTTGCTCTGCCCAGGAAATGGCACCATAATGTGAGTCTTGGATTCTTGCAGATATATGTAGAACATTTTAATTATACCTAAACATGTAGAAGTGAATAATAATAATAATAATAATAATAATAATAATAATAAATAAGGCCAAGAGTCAATCTGTAATATTAGGTGTGGTCAAAAATAGGGAAAAGTACTGACCGCAGTGGATCTTTGCTTTTCAGGAATAGCAGGAATTAACACAGAAAGGAGCTTATGTGGGAGAAGAGGAAGTGTGGAATCAGAAACCTATTTCCATAGTGGTCCAGTTCTCTATGAGGTTCAGAAATGCACATTGCCACTGTCTGGGAGAGTAAAATGGGTTCTCAGACAAATACAGTAGTTTCCTAGTCTGAATGTAATTTCTTTGCATAACAATGAACTTACTAAACAGACCCAGAAATTATTATAAGACTCTATAACCCATTTTTAAAATAATTGAAAACATGCTGCAAATATGATTTTTCATGTTTAGACAAAACTACATATGACCACTTTTAGAGAACAAAAGCAACATAAAGGTATAGTTAGCTCTATTCTCATCTAAGAGGACACTGTTATTTTAGTTAATGAAACTTCATCATGGGATTTCATTCTCTGTTTTGCATGAACATCCCTTAATCCTCGGAAGGATGACATTTTAATTACGTGCGTTTGTATTTGCTGGCGAAAAGAGCCAAACTCCATCCTGTGGTCATCTTCAATTCCCTTTCATTGTAAGTTTTGCTCAGAAATGGGAGATGTATGGAGTCTTCTGTAATCATTGTAATAGCAACACTGAGCATTTCTGGCATGCCAGGCCCTATTCGAAACTATATACAGTCACGCGCCACCTAACAACAGGGATGACTCTGGGAGATGTGTCGTTAGGCAATTTCATCATTGTGCAAAACATCGTAGAGTGCACTCACAGCCCAGATGGTATGGGTCAATTAGGAGATCTGGCCTCTTGATGCAATCACAAGACAGTAAATATGAGGCTGTATGAAGCTGCTGCCAAGAAAACACGGTATACTGTCTTACAGTCTACTTTTTTTCTTATAAGTAGTTCACTCTAAAATAACAATAAAAGGTGTAGTGTAGTAAATGCATAAGCCAGTAACCTAGTTGTTTACTATCAGGTGTTATGTGCTATACTTTTCTATGCCTGGAAGCACAGTACGCCAGCATCCCATGAACATGAGTCATTGCACCACAACGTTACGACAGCTACAGTGTCGCCAGGTGACAGGAAGCTTTGAGCTCCATTAGCATACCCAGCCCCTGTCGATGGGCCATTGTTAGGCAGCATATGACTGTATAGTAACTCACTTAATCCTCAAAACACACTGAGGTAGATATATTACTATACTATTTACAGATTAGGAAACTGAGCGAAAAGAATAGTGCCCCAACTCACTGAGCCAGTAAATGACAGAACCAAAATTGGGGTCCAGGCAATCTGACTCTCATGCCCACATTCTTAACCACTGCTGATTTTTTCACTCGTGCAAACTGGTGAAAAGAATCATTCTCCATCCTGTCTCTATACCAACTCAAAAAATGATGTGGTCATCTTTAATTTTCTTCTGCTGTAAGTTTTGCTGAGAAATGAGAAATGTGCTGGAGCCCATTATATTTATCATAATAGCAACATGGAGCATTTCAAAATTGTGTCTATAATCCCAGAACCCAAGAAATGGTCTTTGCTTGGTGGAGCATAGAGACTCTGAGCTATGAGAATTATAACTGATTGAATCTCAACAAAGCCCAAATGTCAACAGATTTTCTTTCTGGTTTGTGGGAGCTTTGAAGCAAATAAAGCCATCACCCAGTATATAAGTGACAATCACATGAAGGTACATGTAACTTCTCTGGCATGTCTCAAGAGTGTTTGCTAGAAGGGTTGGCTGATATGTTTTCCTTAAATTTCCTTGGATGTCCCACTCTGTATAAAATGTAGAAATCGTTGTTCATCTTAGGAGAGAGAACAGCCAGCTCAGAACAAGGGAATCAAGGTGGAGTTTCTCAGAATTTAAGATGACAAGAGCCTCCTAGAGCCTGGGGCCCATGCTGACAAGAGCAATTTATTTATTAAATGGCTTAGATTTCTTTCTGCAGTAGACATGACTAGTGCTTACCAATATCTCCACCTTCTCTCCTTCCTGAGTGTACAACAGTGTCTACTTCTCAGACCCCTTACAGTTGGGCACAGGTATGTGAACAGATGTATCCAATAGAATATGGGTGGAAATGGCATGCATTACTTCAAGCCAAGGTAATGAAAACCTATGCATGGTTCTCTGGTTTCTCTCCTTCCCTGTTGCAGCTCACATAGAAATCTGTCTTGGGCTCAGATAGTAGAGTCACAGGATAAAAACAGTCTGAATCAGCACATGGAGGACAGCTGCTGGAGAGTCACCTGGATGTGTAGAGGACTTTTCATGAATGAAAAAAATAAACTTTTTGCTGTGTTAAGATACTAATATTGAAGGGTTGTTTGTTATTGCAGTGAAACCTAACGTACCCTGACTAATATGCTAACCTTTCCTAGTCTCCTAGGGTTTTTTCCCCCCCCTCATGCAGGAAAACTGCCAACCCCCTTTGTTTTTCAAATGTTTTTAAAATCATTTTCCCATACCACTATCCTGAATTTTTTCTTCTGGAGTGAAGAGGTATGTGGATATATAATTGCACACACACACACATATATATGTATATATGTGTATATATGTATACATATATATATATATATATATATATAGTCTCTTTCTTTATTTCCTTCTTTCTAAGAAAAAGTACAAAAGAAGACCCCCCCAAAAAAAGATAAACATCCCAGCTCCTACCACCCAGAATTGACAAGTGTTAAAATTTTGTCACGTTTGCTTCAGAGCTTCTTTTTATAAATTAAGTAAAATGTTATGGTCACAGTTGGAGTGTCCACCCAGCTTCTGGAACCCTCCTCAGTCTTGTCTGTATCACACACATGCCTGTGTCCTAGTGCCCTGGGATATCTGGTACAAGAATGTGGGGTGCTCCCATTGAGTCCTTTTTGTGCTTTTACACACACATACACCATAGTTCATATTTTTAATATATGTAAAACACTCATGAACTTGATTGTTGACTCAAAATTAAATGTTGAGATTTGTTGCAGTAAAGTACAAATAAATATATATTTCACTTTTACTAGTCCATTAGTCCATCATATGGATATACCTACCATAGTTTAGATACCCATTTCCCTATATATGCATGTTGAGATTATTTCGTTTTTCACAATTATGTTCAATGCTGTAGGTGACATCCTTTCACATGTTTATGACATATGAGAGCTTCTCTGGGGAACATAACAAGAAATAGAACTGTTGGGGCATAAGGAATACAGTTTTCAGTTTGGCTTGTTATTGCCAAATGATTCTTGAAGATGTGGAATAGTTTATACTAAGGGTTTGGGTTTTGCACTCACACCCTTGCTCTACTACAAAGTTACACATTTTACCTCTAAGAAATCTTCCTAGCTAACCATTCTTATCCTAGATGGTTGTGTTTTACAACATTTTGAAGCTTTAAGCTTTTATTTAAAAAGGCATATTCATTGTAAAAAAAATTAAAACAATTCATAAAGGCATAAAGAACAGAATCACCTAAAATCCCACTACCCACAGAAAAACCATCATTAATATTCTGGTAAATATCCTTCCAAACATTTCTTATGGAAATGGCTATGTGTGCAATGTCACATACGTGGAATCAGGCTCTGCTAATCTAGTGCCTGCCTTTTTACCCAACAGTGTATGTTATGAACACCTTGAGACAGTTTTCCAAAACCACAAAACCTCTCTGGTTTCCTTTGGCTTAAAGTTGTTTCAAGGTTAGAAGTTGAGAGGAAGGAAAGGGAGGAGGGAGGATTAACAGAAGGGTTTGGTATATACTCAGCCTGATTTCCACATCCCAACCAGGCTGGGAGGTGGTATGGTTGGGATTTTAAATATCCCCCAAAAGCTCATGTGTTGGAGGTTTGGTCCCCAGGGTGGAGGAAGCAGTGTTCCAAGGTGGAGCCTTTGGAAAGTGATTGTATCATGAGGGCTCTGACCTCCTGAATGGATCGATCCATTTATAGATTCATACTTTAATGGGATATCAGGACGTGCAGGGAACTTCAGGAAGTAGAGCCTAGTTGGAGGAAGTTGCTCATTGGAGTGTGAACTTGAAAGCATATTTTATCCCTGGTCTGTCTCTCTCTCTCTCCCCACCCCCTTCTTCCTGGCTGCCACCAGGTGAGCATCTCTGCTCTACCACAATCTCTCTGCCATGATATTCTGTCTCTCTGCTGGCTCTAAACAAAGGAGCCACATGTCCATGGACTGAAATCTCTGAAACATTGAGCCAAAAAAATTCTTCCTTTAAGTTGATTTCTCGGGTGTTTTGTCACAGCAACAGAAAGCTAACGTGGGAGGAATATGCTGGTGTCCATTGCATATTAAGGTGACAACAGCAGAGAGCCATGGAGTCAGAATTCAGTAAGGTTTCTGGCTTATTCTGAGTCAGCTATACTCCTGTTGCTGCCCATCTTCCACTCCCCACCACACCCCCCATCCACTGTGGGATGCAAAAAGTGAAGAGGGTTGAAGATGTAGAAGACATGAAACCTGCTCTCACCACAACCATGTAGTCTGGAGTGGTGACATAGCTGGGCATGGTGGTGCACGTCTGTAATCCCAATACTTGAGAGGCTGAGACAGGAGGATTGCAGGTTTGAGGCCAGCCACAGCAGCTTAATGAGACCCTGTTTCAAAATAAAAAATAATAATTTTTAAAAGGGGGCTTGGGGTGTAGTTTGAAGGTAGAATGCCCCTGGGTTCTATCCCCAGTGCCCCCTCTCCCCCCAAAAAAGAATGTAAATTATCTGCTCTGCTGAGGTGGGCATCTACTTTCCATTTCTCCCCTGAGGAAAGAGGGCAGTGGTTTCTTCCAGAAGGCCCTCTGAGGGGGTTATCATGGAGAGACAGTGGAAAGGGGCAGCCTATTTTCACCCCTTGATTGTCTAGTACCACATAGAGACAGTACTCTTAAGAGTTTTCCAGGATTGGGGAGGGAATACCCTTCTTTTTTGGAGGCTAAATTTTGCTTTGGAGAAATACAGGAATATGACATTTCTTGAATTTGATGTTGTGGCTCAAAAGTGCAGGGCTAGCCGGGCGTGGTGGCGCACGCTTGTAATCCCAGCATTTGGGAGGCTGAGACCGGAGGATCCGGGTTCGTGGCCAGCCTCAGCTACCTAGTGAGGCATTCCGCAACTGAGTGAGACCCGGTTTCAAAATAAAGAATAGAAAAAATAGGGCTGGGGGTATAACTCGGAGGTAGAATGCCTCTGAGTTCCATCCCCAGTACCAAAAAAAAAAAAAAAAAAAAAAAAGTGCAGGGCTGACTACATGGTCAGAAGACACAGAGCTCTGTACTCAGTTTGATGCTCTGCCATCACCATCCTAAAACTCTTCATAATTTCTGAATGAGGAACCTCACATTTTCATTTTGCACTTAGGTGCAAATTAGGTAGCCTTACATGACAGAGGCATTAAGTTTAATCTCTTTGGGGGAATCCTTACGGAGGGAGCTCAAGCAGTTAATGAGGAAGCCAGCCACTGGTCGAGCCGGCTACACTGCCGCACACACCCTGACCATCTTGTTTGTTCATGCTCTTGTATCTGTTTAATGCTCATTCACCAAGGGGGTGTTACATACATCTTTTTCATGAAAATGAAGTCAAAGATTAACTTAATATGGGCCACTCTGAAACTAAACGAGAAAACCATGGTGGCACATAGAAAGGGAAACTGAGATGGAGACAATGCTGCTGGTGGGGCCATTTTGGGGTGGATTTCAATGGAAACATCTTGAAACGTGCCAGGGAGCCCTGAGCAGCAACATGTGTTACAGCATTGCCAACCTCCCCGCTGGGGCGCGTCCTGCCCAGCACCGAAGGCAGGGAGTGTTTCTCTCACAAAGTCAGCCCTCCTTGTTCCCTGGCCTTTCATTTGGACAGCTCTTCAGAAGTCATAAATCAATCCAGAGTCTTTGTATATATTTGAAACTGAGTAATTTACTCTTAAAGCTGTCAGATCCTGACGTCTCTGCAGTTTATCCCCAGGATCTTTAGAGAGTAAGGACATCCTCCCATCCTCCCAAGGTTCTGAAACTCAAGCTGCCGCAGCAGGAAGCTTCCAGAAGCACTGCAGGTGTCTGAGTGCACGTTCGCATACGTGCTGGCTGTGCCTGTATCCCGGGATGAAGGGATTGGTGGGATACAGGTGTGACCACGGGCCAAGAAACTAAGGCACATCCTCCTTCGGAAGAGTCTCTTCTACACCCCCTGACTTTCCACCTCCTCAACTGCAGCTTCCATGCTCTGTAATTCACACCGCTGTTCATCACTCTCCAATCAAGGTGGGTTCAGACACTGCCTAGTTTCTGCCTGGAGACACAAGAGAATTGCCCTTGCTGCCTTCAAGAGCTTTCCACGGCAACAATTACAGAAGCTAGATTTTATTAAACCCTTCCTGTGTGTGTTCTAATGTAAGCATGCATTATTTCTGCAACATTTCTTTAGAGGATAAGGAACAAAGATCTAAGACCCACTACTGCTTAAGATGCTCCATGTACAAAGCTATCCCTGATTCTAAGTCAGAATTCCTCCAACTTGCTAAGTATCAACCTCCACTGGATTTCTACAGCTCCTAGTACACACAGTGAGCATGTGCCTTACAGGTTTGATTCTATCTCCACAACTTGCTAGTAAACTTAGCTAGTAAAATGGAATAATGACGGTTCCTACCTGTTAGGCTCTTTCCGGGAGTTCAGTGAGATAATCCACAAGAAGACCCTGTCACAGGTGGTGCTCACCAAATGTGAGCTATTATTGTAGGCTCCTCTTTCTCTCTCCCTCTCCATCTCCTTGTTCCTTTCCCCTCCCCACCTCTTGAATCACACGGCCCAGAACCTTATCTGAACACTGTTCTTGGTTGTCCATCTCTGTATGATGGTGTAACAGACCAGCTGATAGTGTCATGGACCATCCAGGGCTTCTCGAACTTTAATTATGCACACAAATGCCCTGCAGATCTTGTTAAAATGCAAGACTCAGAAGGTCTAAGGTAGAGGCCAAGATTCTGCATTTCTAACAAGCTCCTGATGATGTCCTGCTGTCGGTCAGCAGACCACACTTTGAGGAATGAGGGCAAGGGTGAGTTAAAATTTGGTTCCTGAAAATCCTAATGTCCTTTTAGGATTTTCAGGAACCAAATGCCCTTAAATGTTTTCAGATGTAATCTATCCTGTGGAACCCCTTCTCTCTTGGGTAGTATTGTATCATCCTGTCCACCAGTAAACATAATCACATACTGCAATATGTGAGAGCCTATGCTGCCTCTGGAAGCCAAGGCACTTGTTATAATTCAGGGCCCCTAGCCTTAAGGAGCTTATATTTTTCATGTTAGCATACAAATGCAGGTGGCTGCACAAAGCCTATTCTGGGTGCTAAATGAGGGCTGCAGACAACAAATGAGAGCAAGAACCCAGGGTCTATTTTAAACTCTATAGAGAACTAAAGCCCAAATACTTACTTTGAAATGTTGAGGATGAACACATGTGCCAGATGCAGGGTTGCATTCAAAAGCCTTAAATTTTAATGTGAGGGTCATGTCTCACTATATAAATACATACTCCCACAGGGTATGTGATGTTGTGGTGTATTGTCAAGTGCCTACAGTTGCAAGTTTTACTCATTCCTCGTTAGTGGGTTGAGCTGCGGAAGTCATCTGGAACATAAATACGCAAGCTGGTGTCTGCGCCACACCATTGTATCCATTGTTTAAGGAACATGTTTATCTCATTTAGCTGTGTTTTGTGGGACTTTCAGCTCCTGCTTTACTCCATTTGAAGATTATTATTTGCTATGGAAACAGCAATGTCAAATTGGTGTGGGTGGGGCTTGGGGCCATGAATAAACACAAAATAGTTCATCTCACAGGATGCAAGTTATTATTAGGCTTAGGAGTTGCTGCTGGGCAGATCACCCCTTCCAACCCTTGTGTTTTGGATGGAGTAGTCAGTCTGGTAGGCTGTGGGGTGGCACACTTGGGAGAAAGTGTCTGTTTTAAATAGCACGACTGTCTTGGAATAGGTGTATTGGTTCAGCCAAAACAGGATGTGATCTGCTTGCAGGAACAATGGGAATAGACCAGAGAAGTAACTTAGAGTGGAGCACTAAGATATGTGACCAAATGTTAGAATAATTTCATGAATGACTATTGCCCCAGGAAGCAAGAACTTCTCTTGGGAGGTAAGGACTTTCTACCAATTGGGGAGACTTTGGAATGGGAACTGCTGGAAAGTGTGGCTTTCTGTGGAACCTTGGAGTTGAATGGTGTTGAAGTTGGCCAAAGTTGCCATGGGAGGCCATGGACCTAAAAGAGAGCCAGTAGGCCTGGTTCGTGGGGAGGGGAGATGCAAACCTGACTGGCCCATAATATGGGCTCTCTTTTTTATGAGGCACTTACTCTGTTCCAGGCATTCTATCCTTTACGTCTCCCAGTGAACTGATATCATGATTAATACTGTTAATTCCATCTCACAGGAGCAAAAACTATACTTTAGGGATGATGGAAACTTGCCCAAGGCCATAACAAAGCAGAAGAAAGAAGTTGAGCCCATTTCAACTATAGAACTTATTTTCTTTTTTGTTTTTGTTTTTGTTTTTTTGCAGTACTGGGGATTGAACTCAGGGGCATTCTACCTCCGAGCTACACCCCCAGCCCTATTTTTTATTCTTTATTTTAAAACCGAGTCTCACTAAGTTGCGGAGCGCCTCACTAGGTAGCTGAGGCTGGCCGCGAACCCGGATCCTCTGGTCTCAGCCTCCCGAATGCTGTGATTACAAGCGTGCGCCACCACACCCGGCTATAGAACTTATTTTCTTAACCACCATTCTATGCCCTTCGGTAAAAGATTGACTTGGAACCTTACAATTTGAATCTCTTGGGCTAAAAGTGATTTTTATCACTAGATCCGGAAAACACAAATGTTGACATAGGTAAGCATCAGTCCAGGGCTCCCGAGGAAGTGGAGAGCGATCAGGCCCCCTCTGCCAGTTTTCACTGGTGCTGGCAGTAAAATCAGAGACCACAACCTGTGTGATAATACCATGAGCACCATCTACGGAGCTACAGAGCTCTTACAGGGCTCCAGGCCAGTGCTAGGCATTCAGCTGGACTTCGAAGCAGCATTAAGAGGTGGAGAATATTGATTCCACGTGAAGGATCAAGGAGACAGAGACTAGACAATTTCCAAAGAATCGTCAGCTAGTAATAGGCCAAGTCCTTTGGCTACATGAAGCCAGGTCTTGTCTCCTCTCTGCTCTATGACACGTGGGCCAACACCTGGTGAGTGAAGCTGAGTGTGAGGCCTGAGGCTTGAGTTCTCCAAAACAGTACAAGGAGGGCCTTCAACCATTGCCTTTGACAAGACATCGGTCACCTCTACGTGTGTTCCAAAAGCATTGCTGAGTGTTTCCCGTGGGCCCAACTCAGGACTTTCGGTGGAGATCAGCAGGGCTGTTGGACCCGGGGCTCCTTGAGGGCGAGGTTTTGCACGGATGAGACCACATCACCAATACTCACCTTTCCACCCACTCGCCAAGTCTTTCCCTAGGAAAATTAAAAGAAAAAAAATTGAAAAATTCAAAGAATAAAAAAATTCACAGTAAGCCGGGCGTGGTGGCGCACGCTTGTAATCCCAGCATTCGGGAGGCTGAGACCAGAGGATCCGAGTTCGCGGCCAGCCTCAGCTACCTAGTGAGGCACCCCGGAACTTAGTGAGACTCGGTTTCAAAATAAAGAATAAAAAAAATAGGGCTGGGGGTGTAGCTCGGAGGTAGAATGCCCCTGAGTTCAATCCCCAGTACCGCAAAAAAAAAAAAATAATAATAATTCACAGTAGACACCATAGATGGAAAGCCTCTGTGTCGAAGCTCATGGAAAACCAATCCTCAGGTTCTAATGGCATCTGGATCTGGGAGGAAAAGGGAAGAGGGGCAGCTGGGAACAGAGGTTTTAGGAATGTACAACCTGTTGAGGATAATGGCATGGAAAAAGTGCTTTCTAAACTCTACAGCGATGCTTGGGTGTTGGTTACTATTTCAGTTACATAAAGTACATATCTTAGAAAATATCCAAGTGAAGTTCAGGAAAACTAGAGCAGATCAAGAGAGGAGAGATAGAAACCATTCAGAAGACCCAAATCAAACAATGCCTTAATTTTTCAGCAAGTGTATAGGCACCTTAGTCACAGGATGCTGGTCCGAAGCCCAATTTCTAAATTTCTTTTAGACATATTTTCATTCTAGAAGCATGTCTATCTCCTACCTTTTGTGAACTATTGGCTTCTCCACCCCAACCCAGTGCTGCACAGACCTGTGGAGGCTGTAACCAGCACAACCACGGGGGCGCCATTCACATCAAAGTCCTTGCGCATCAGACCATTGGTTCTTAAACTGAACAATGTTGGGAACAATTACATGATTGCTCTTTTGGTCCTTTGTCCAGATATTCTGATTTAATTGGCCTAGATTGCAGCCTAGTTTGGGATTTCTTAAAAAAAGCTGCCCAGACAATTCTAACATGAGCCAGGTTTGAGAACCATTGAGTAAGACTATGCTGTGAATGGCACCCACTAGGGACAGGTGGTGTAAGCTTTGTAGTCCTTCAGATTGGCCCTGTCCACCTCAGTTGTCCTTTCACAATCCCCAGTGACCGGGACTTGCTAGTACGGGAGATTGGAGACTAAATACTTACTGGCTTGTCTTTTATGTCCTATTTCCTCTTGGGTTGGGACCAAGGTTGAGCAAAGTATAGAGACTGCACCCTGATCCTTTGAAGGATCTCTTACACTTCCTGCTTCCTCTTGAGGAATGAGGGAGAGGCAAGGGTCTAATCCTGCTGAAAATTGGGAATCTTTTCAAGTCCAGGCTTGGAGGCTGCCCAACTCTGGTGCTCTGCCCGGGGTGAGCATGCTGTTTTGATCGCCTGACTGAGAGAGTGATTTAGGCTCTTGGAAGAATCTGTCTCATTTCCCCTGGTACCCAGGTCATTCCCTGGTTGTAAATCCGCCACCTTCAGCAGCTGCATTTCCCTCTTCCAGGCCACAGGGGAACTGTGTAGTTTTTACTGAATTAGCAAATTAATTGCACCAAATATAGCTCTAATGCCCCAAAGAAGTTATGGCAGCTCCCCAAGGTGTCTGGCTTCTCTGTTCTTCCTCTCCTTCTACCCTCCCCAGCCCAGTGAGCAAGTTAAACTCTGGAAAATTCAGGCTTATTAAATCACAGCCCTTGGAATGAACTTACTGCATTTTGCATATGTCAATACCATCAAATTCTGCCAGACGAATTCAATGTCACCATTTTCATAACAACTAATGGCCTTCAAATGGGAGAGACCAAAATTCCCACAAAAATCCAGCAAAATGAGACAAATATGTGACACAAACAAGTCCTTGGTGTCGTGGTTTAGTCAAAAACTTGCCTATTACAACATTGATGCTCTGTTACAGCTCCCTGGCCCTCTCCTGCAGCTGTCATTCTAAAAATACAATCAAACTTCTTGGGTCAAAATCTTGCATCTGGCGTCTGTACTTACACTTGGCATTTTAAAGCTAATATTTTTGGTTCCACAGAGGGATTCAAAACAAACATTTTTTTTTTTAAGATTCAAATTCTTGAGTAGATATTTGAATCCAGACAGAAGTGAGAGAGAGAACCAAATATGGAAGAGGCTGTTAGTTGCACGCTAATACCTATTTTTACCCTTTGCCCTTTGGGTCAGAACAGTAACAACAAAAAGACTACAATTTCCAGACTCGTTGGGAGCTTGATGTGGCTGCATGACCACATTTCAGGTAGTGAAGGGGAAATAGAAGTACAATCACAGCCACGTGGTGGCGCACGCTTGTAATCCCAGCATTTGGGAGGCTGAGACTGAAGGATCCGGGTTCGCAGCCAGCCTCAGCTACCTAGTGAGGCCCTCCGCAACTTAGTGAGACCCTGTTTCAAAATAAAGAATAAAAAATAGGGCTAGAGGTATAACTTGGAGGTAGAATGCCCCTGGGTTCAATCCCCAGTACCGAAAAAAAAAAAAAAAAAAAAAAGAAGTACAATCACTGCTTAATATCCATGCAGGATTGGTTCCAGGACCCCTACAGTCATCAAGATCCACACATGCCCAAGCCCCTTATATAAAATGGTATAGTATTTGCCCAGAATCTACACACCATTCTGTGGTATTCTAAATCTTCTCTAGATTACCTATAATACCTACTACAATGTCAACACGATGTAAATAGCTGTTATACTGTATTGTTTAGGGAACAAAGACAAGGAAGAAAGATTGCACATGTTCACTACAGACACAATTTCTCCCCAATATTTTTGGCCCTTAGTTGGTTGAATTCAAGGATGCAGAATTCATGGATATGGAGAACCAAGTATATAGCTATAGCCTATACCGTCCAGGAAGGCTTTCTCTAAGAGAGTTGAATTAGGTGTGAGATGTGCTCTTTTTTCTTTATGTTTCTCCTTCCTTCTACTTAGGATTTGGACATAAAGCTGGAGCTTCCGTAGCCATTTTAGACCATGAGGTGACTTTAAAGAGGAAAGCCACGGGCTGAATGATGATGGTCACGCAGAAAGACTGAAGCCTAGTCCACCAATTGTCACCAGAGGGCTCATCGCTGTAATGCCCACCTCTGGACTTATATGTGACACAGAAATAAGATTATTTTATTGATGTTAAAGTTATTTAGGGTTTTAGTTGTATGAAAGCAAATCTAATCCTAAGTGATATGTTCTGTTAGGGCTATATTAATTTTAATAACTAATTTCCCGAACCTTCGTAGCACATTTTTGTCCACCTTAGTACATCTGCTAGTATGAATAGCATTATTTGAAAAGGTGTCCATAATTATGCCTTGTGCTCAGCAAGGTGAAGCAACGTGCCTAAAGTCACCCAATTAATAAGAGGCAGTGCTAACACTCGAGTCTTCTTTCCTTATCTGGAGAGCATGGGTTAATGATTGCAGCTGATATTCATATAGCCCTGCAGAGTTTGCAATTTTGATCAACACATGTTATTTTGATTTGTCCTCATGAGACTCTGTAGTGGTCAGGTCTGGCCTGAATCCATCCTAAACTCAAGGCTTCTGGTAGACATTTGCTTATTTCAAAGATCTTTCCCCTTCCAAAATCTTCCAGACCTTTGTGAGTAAGGCTGAGCATGTCTCCTTCATCTTCACCTCCACCAGAAGCAGTACTATATTCTGTGCAATGGAAGGGAAGAGACCCCCTGATATTCCATAGAATATTACTTTTACTTGGAGGACTTCAGTTACAGAATGGTTCCATGGACAAGGTTAGCTGACTTTCTGCAACCATATTTTCAAATTCATCAACAATTAATGAGGCTAATCAGGAGAACCAGCTATGTCAACCCACTAAAGTCAGGAGGGATGCCTCTTTGGTTATTTGGGCCATAGTGTTTCACAGGGTGTGATCAAAAATGAAATTTGCTCAAGAGAATGAGGCAGGGGACTGGGGAGTGGTGGAAGCACTACAGATTTCATCCAGGGCCTTGGGCATGCTAAGCGTGTGCTCTACCACTGAGCTACAGAACAAGAGATGTTCAAGTCCCCCCCACCCACCCACCCAACACAGCAATTAAGCTGTGTCTCTCTCCATACTGAGAAGTCTTTGATCCTGCAGTGGGGCCTGCGGCAGAGCTATGAGGACCATGCTGGGCTCTGGAGGAAGGCAGAACCACAGAGCTCTGAGAGCATGTGTGCCTAGAGCCTGGCCCACCACCTGCCGCTGGCCTGGGCTCCCTGTATAGGTCAATTCTCAAAGAGTAGAACAAATCTCTGAGCCTCTCACGCTACCCTTGAAGAATAATGTTGTTTCAACATCACACATGAAGACAATGGTTGACATGGGAACGAAACCCCTATTAAAAATATGTAAGCACTAATTACACAATCCATATAAAACTAGGTCCTTTGTGGTTGGACTTAACACATTGTCACATTTAAGGGAAACACAACAATTAGGTTCTGCTAGATGTAACAGAAAAATCAAAATAATAGTGGCTTAAGAGAGACCTAAAAGTTTTTTTGTTTTCTCATTGAAAAGAAGCCTGGAGCAGATAATCAGACAGTGTCACAGTTATTGGGATCTAGCTTTTTAAAAAAGATCTCTGCTCCATCTTGGCAACAAATAGTTTCTTTTCTTTTCTTTCTTTCTTTCTTTCTTTTTTTTTTTTTTGCAATACTAGGGATTGAACCCAGGGGCATTCTACCCCCAAGCTACACCCTCAGCCCTATTTTTATTTATTTTGAAACAGGGTCTCACTAAGTTGCAGAGGGTCTCATGAAGTAGCTGAGGCTGGCCGCAAACCTGAAATCTTCCTGCCTCAGCCTCCCAAGTACTGGGATTACAAGTGTGCACCACCATGCCTGACTGCAACCAGAAGTCTTGATCCTCAAGGTCATCTCATGATTTAAGCTTCCAGGGCTTCTGTGATCACATACAAGCTGTACTCTTCAAAAATGAGCAAAAGTAGAAAGTCAAGAAAATGATTTCTCCAGTAAAGTGCCTTCCAGTAGGCATTCAGGAGGTCCAATCCAAAAGCTGCTATGTGCATCAATCAGATTTGTCAGAACTAATCACATGACCAAACTTAGCTGTAAAGGCAGCTGGGAGATGCATTACCAGTCCCCACTCCAACATTATAGGCCGGCACTTCTCAACCTTTCAGTCTTGGAAAACTTTTATGCCTTTAAAAAGTATTGAGGATCCCAAAGAGATTTTATTTATGAGAGCAATGTTCATTTGTATTTACCATACTAAAAGTTAAAACAAAAATATTAGAAAATATTTATTTTTATATCCATTTTAAAATTACAACTAAGCTGGGGATGGTGGTGCACACCTGTACTCCCAGTACTTGTGAGGTTGAGAAAGGAGGATCACAGGTTTAAGACTAGCCTCAGCAACTTAGGGAGACTCTCAGCAATCTAGTGAGAACTTGTTTCAAAACAAACAATAAAAAGTATTGAAAGTCTAGGTCAGTTAGATGCCCCTGGATTTAATGATTTAATTCCCAGTAACACACACACACACACACACACACACACACACACACACACACACAAATTATGACTCTTTTACATGTCAAATAATATTTATTTCCCAAAGCAAAACCAAAAAAAGTGAAAAGAGAGATATTGTTTTACATTTTTGCAAACTTTTTTACCTTAGAAGACAATCTAACTTTTACATCTGCTTCTGCATTTAATCTGCTGTGATATGTTGTTTGGTTGAATTATATGAAGAAAATCTGACCTCATACAGATATGTGTTAGAAAATATAGAAATGTTTTGAAGACTTCCGGGAAGATGGCGACGGAGTGAGACACGTCTCAAGAGCCGCTGTGAGCTCGATTCAAACCAGTCGTGGATCCAGTTTTTTGAAAAAAGAAAAAAAGCAACAAAAAGGTGGAAAACGCTGCGAAAACTGGAATACAGCTGAGCAGAACCCGGAAGACCGACCAGAGAGAGCAAAGAAGCCCGTCTCCTCGGCCCCGGCGCCACGCCGCCAGGCATAAGCCGCCACTGAGCCGGCCCCCGGCGTGGAGTCTACTAAGAAAGAGACAACAACCCTCGGCACCCCACCGGCCAGAGCTGAAGTGAGCGACCCCTGAACTCCTCATCCTAGCCAGGCGGCATTTCGAGGCACCTTCCACAGAGACCGGAACGCGTGGTACGACCAGCTTAA
>PVLC010011615.1:0-46573 GCA_004027655.1 Graphiurus murinus | reverse complement strand
AGCCGTGCTCTTAGCCGTGCTCTCTTGTGAGAAAGATGGAGGCTTTTTATAGCTGCGCCGGGCCTAAGCCACGAGGTGTCTCATACAGCTCTCACCTGGCCGGCCACGAGTCGGGTGTGCTGGTGCATGCGCTCTGGCGTGGCACAGCCCACCTGTAGCTGCTTCTGGCACTTTACCAGGCGCCATCTAGAGGCAAGGTTCAGCTGGCCAGGCTAGGCCCCCGACAAACTCTGTTATACTTTTCAATTTTTCTGTATGTCCTAAGAATAGTTTATTAATGTTCAAAATGATGAAACCACAAAAACCAGAAAGAAATAATGGAGAAGTGCCGGGAGCCAGCCCTCATGGCCGCGGGGTCGAGGGTTCCTCGATTGGTGTGGAATGAGACGAGGTCGAGAGAATACGCTCACACCCAATGCAGTGTTGAAGCACATCTCTTTTATTTTTTGTCAGTTGCAGATTTGAAGTGCATCTGTTTTATTTTTTGTCAGTTGCAGATTTATATACTATTTTTTACAATGAGGCATATAGAACAGGAATTTTTACAGACTTGTCTTTCTAAAGGCTAATCACGAGTTAAGTTTACAACATGTATTATAAAAATTCTTTTCCATCAGTTAAAATCTTTACAATTTTGCTTAGCCCCTCCAAGCAGTGTTCTTTCTTATCTAGGTAATCAGCAGGTTTTGGGGGAGACCAGGTAGCAGCAATTTAGATAAACTTGTAAAGCCCGTTTCTAGGCTAGAGCTTATTGTCTTGAGGCATTGCTCTTTTACAGCTAAGAGATCAGTATCTGTCAGGCCACATGTTTCTAAGAAGTTTTCCTTTATAATTAATAAAAAGGCAAAACCCAAAGCACCCATAATTTCCAGAATATAATAATGCAAAGTGGGAAATGCCACGAATCCCTACTTTTGGAATCGCCTGCCTTGCAGGATTCCTTAGCAGACCAAGCCTTGCTCAAGGTCCAGCTATTAAGGTGTCATCACAGAGAAGGATTCCCTAAATGTGTGATAAAAATGTAGAAATAATAAGAGAAAAGGTTTGCTAATTTGAATTTTTTAACTAATAGACTTTTCGGAGCAGTTTTGGATTTACAGGGGAAAAAACACAAGTGAAAGTACAAAGAGTTTCCATATATTCACTGACTCCCTCCAGTTTCCCTATTATCAACATCTTTGATTTGTGTGGTACATATGTTATAATTTATGGAACAATATTAATACATGATTAATTATTAAAGTCCACAGATTGCATTAGTGTTCATTTTGTGTTATTCATTCTGTGGGTTTTGACAAATGCAAGATGACATGTATTCACCATTATAGCATCATACAGATTAATAGTTTCACTGTCCTAACAAATCCCTAGTACTCTATTATCTCTCCTTATCTCCATCCCCCTGAGTCCTTGACAATCACTGATCTTTTTATGTGTCTATAATTTTGCCTTTTTCAGAATGTCATATAGTTGAAATTATGTAATATATAGACTTGTCAGATTGACTTCTTTCACTTAGCAATATACATTTAAGGTTATTCTGTGAGCTTTGTTGTAGCTTAACAACAAAATTCCTTTTATTATATGGAAAATCACAATTTATTTATCTATTTACCTATTAAAAGACACCTTGGTTTTATCCAGTTTGGGCTATTATAAATAAAGTTTCTAAAAAATACATTTAGAGGTTTTTGTGTGAACTTAGAGCTTCACTTGGGTAAATAACAAGGAGTACAATTGTTGAATTGCATATCAGGAATGATCAGGATGGTAATAATATTAGTACTGAGGACCAAGTACTGTAGAAAATCCTTTATATGCTTGTGTTAGTTAGCATTCCATTACTGTAGCAGATATCTGAAATAAATCAACTTAAAAAGAAGAAAGCTTTATTTTGGCTTATAGTTTGTGAAGTTTCAGTCCTGACCAATTGGACCCATTGCTTTGAGCCTGTTGTGGCACATCATGGCAGGAGCACATAGCAGATGAAACCCATTCACCTTACAGCCACCTGTGAAAGAGGAAGAGATCAGAGTCCCCCAATCCCCTTAAGAGCAGTCTCCCAGAGACCTAACTTCCTCTCACTGGGACTACATTTTAAAGTTTCTACCACCTCCCAGTAGTACCACATGAGCTAGGGCCAAGCCTTTATCATGTAAGCTTTGGGGGGACATTTCAGTCCAAATTATAGGAATGCTTTAGTTGTGTTTAATATTTCCAGCTACTCTGTGACTATATATATTAATACTCAAATTGCTAGTTAATGCTAGGGCCTAAATATGAGCTCCAAATGATTACTAAATTATATAAGAGAGAGCTTGATATACCACAGAGCAAGGTCAGTGGGAAGGGACTTCATGCAGTGCGGTCTTTCTTCTACCTTGGATGTCTGTTCCTTTCTCAGAGCCTGCAGCAGCACCATGTTGGGAGAGAATATCCAGAAATTCACCAACTCTGTGGTCTGCTGGAGCCACTATGAGGAGGGTCCAGGCAAGAATTTGCCATTTTCAGTGGAAAATAAGTGGCAGCTTCTGATGATGTCTTTATTCTTTATTTTGAAACCGAGTCTCACTAAGTTGCAGAGTGCCTCACTAGGTAGCTGAGGCTGGCCTCGAACCCGGATCCTCCGGTCTCAGCCTCCCAAATGCTGGGATTACAAGCGTGCGCCACCACGCCCAGCTTGATGATGTCTTTATATAAGACCAACTGCTTAAGAAATAAAGATGTTTTGATGCATCCATTTAGCAAATATTAAGAATTGTTTTAAGAGGTGCAATCTCTGAAAAATGAATCAAACTCTAGCTAGCCAGGCATGGAGGTGCACATCTGTAATCCCAATACTTAGAAGACTAAGACAAGAGGACCACAGGTTCAAGGCCAGCCTCAGAAATTTAGCGAGACCCTCAGCAACATAGCTATACCCTGTTTCAACATAAAAAAATAAAAAGGGCTGGGAGTGTAGCTCAGAGGTAGAATGTTCCTGTGTTAAATCCCCAGTACCAAAAAAGAAAAAGAAAGGGATTAATATTCTGAACTCTGTTTTTTAGGAAGAATTTATAGGACACTATTCTTCATATTAAATAGTAAAGTTCAACAGAAAAGATAATGTGGTTTTAGAATTTCAAAGAAAATTAAAAATCTTTATTCTAAGTTATTGAATGGTATCTACCTTGAAGAATTCCTTGTCAAGCCAGTCTCCAGCATAGAAAAATGTGGCGAGAGAGCCATCTTGTGTTAAATTTTTGAAAATACACTTTTTTAAGAGAAAATTCAATGTACTTCCAGTTGCAGGGCTCAATTTTCAATTTGCTGATTACTGATTACTGAGAAACCTTTAGCTACCACTTTTTGTGAATTGCTGGATTCATTATATTAAAAGATACAAAGACAAGTAATGGCAGAAAGTATATCTCTTTAATTTTTGAATTGTGCTAGCACAGTAACATGTATGAACAGGTTCTCGTCTAATATCTATTATATGTAATTTAACCACGATTCTGTGTGTGTATGTGGTGTGTGTGTGTGTGTGTGTGTGTGTGTGTGTGTGTGTGTGTGTGTATGAGTGCACACATCCCTATGTGTCTGTGTGTGTTACTAGAGATCGAACCCAGGGGCATTCTACCTTTGAGCTACACCCCAGCCCTATTTTATTTTTTATTTTGAAATGGGGTCTCACTACATTGCTTGCTGCATTGCTGAGGCTCTCCTTGAATCTGAATTCTTCTGTCTCAAGCTCCCAAGTACTGGGATTATGGGTGTGTACCATCACACCAACTTTAACCATCATTCTATTACTGGGGAGTAACAAGGTAAAGATGGTGAGAGCTTTTTCTCAGTGGCAAGGGTAGTAGGGAAGGCAGGAGGAAGTGAAAGGCCGCTATAATAGAAATTTACATCTGCATAAAGTTTTTAACATTTACAAAATGCTTTCATTTCTGTTTATATAGTTGAAGAGAATACATGGAGACTAAGTGCAGAACCTCCCATCAAAAAGTGAAAAGTTTTTCATTCTTCCTTCACAGTGCCAATTCTTTCATTCAACCAATAAAATATATATTATTTTAATATATATTATTTTCATGTCAGAGCTTCTCCATTTATACCTTTCGTGCCCCAACCTATTGTAATATTGTCTATCTACCATCAATCACCTAACAAATATTTGTGAACTGCCTTCTGTGGACCACAACTGTTTTAAATGCTAGGGAGAAATGGTAAGCAAAACAAAAATAGTTTATGCTGTTGTGTACCTTAAAGCTGAGTGGACTGGTAAAATCACAGAAATTTCTAGCAGTATTGCTCCATATCAAAGGTGTGCTTATCGCATGGCCTGGTGGCACACATCTGTAATCCCAGTGCTTGGGAGGATGAGACAAGTGGATTGCAGGTTTGCAGCCAGCCGCATCTATTTAGTGAAGATCTCCCCAACCTAGTGAGACCATGTTTCAAAATAAAAAACATAAAATAGGATTGGAGGTGTAGCTCAGAAGTAGAATGCCCCTGGGTTCAATGCCCAGTACCAATAAAAAAAAGTGTGACAATTGCTAGTGGTAACCCAAGAGTATGATCAAGACTTAAATACATAAGACAGGACTCCAACTTTATTTAGTTATTTAGTTAGTTTGTTATTTTGGTGGTACTGAGAATTGAACTCAGGGGAGTGCTGGGCACTGTCCTCAAATCTGTGATACCTCTGTCTCCGCCTCCCAATAACTGGGATTATAGGCATGCACCACTACACCCAGCTAGGGCTCTAACTTCTGTCTTCTATTATTTCAGAAGCTATTGGCACCAAAGTTGTTGATGCCTTGTTAACACTATCATTGAGTTTTTAATCCTTTTATATTGCTATCCTCTTGCCCTGAGACTCATACATGAATACTAAGAAGACTGATTGAAGGACAGAGAGTAAGAGAAGCATAATACTTTTCTCTTTACTAGCTCTGATCTTCTTTCTTTAAACAAAGCAATGTAGTTTGACTCTCTTTCTTTGGGGTGTCCTTTCATGAAATTTTTGAGTGGATATACTTCTCAAACAGTTTACAACATGTCCAGGTATGCCTTTGTTTCAACAGACATTGCTAAGGTATTTGGGAAGATCTCTATAATGAATTGTGATTTAGAAAACTCATTATTAAACTTAGAATTTACTTTACTTAAAGGGTGATTTGAGAGTACTTATAATTTGTTTTGCTTAAGATCTAATAATTATCAGTTAAGTATTTTATTTTAATAATTTCAACCAAGAAAATAATTCCAAAATGGAAGCTAAGGATTTTCAAATAAATTTATCTTTTATGTTTTAGAATGTGTTTCTCTTCATAATATGATAAAAGGGCTACAACAGACCATTGAATGTCAACAAAATTTAAAACGTAAGTTGTGAAAAAAATCTGAAAAAGCATTATTTGTTTGAACACCTTTAAAAAACAGATTTTTAAACATATTGGCAACAAATTCCTTTTAATTTGATGTTAGTCAATTCATCAGTTAGGGGCAAAACTTCATACTACTTAAAAATACTTTCCTCAATGATTATAACTAAGAAATGCTATGCCATACAGAGTGATTCAGTCATATTCTTTCTGATAAGGACATCTAGAAATGTTTTTAATAGTTAATAATTTTTATTTTAGTATTATTACAGTTCTTTTTATTATTTTCAAATGTTTAGAAGTATACAGTTGTCCCTCAGTATCCACTGGGAAATAGTTTCAAGACCTTTGCAGATACCAAAACTCTGTGGATGTTCAAGTCTGTTATGCATTGGATTTAGAATGTCCCCCATGCCTCATTTGGTAGACAGGGCAGCCATGTTGGAGGGAGAACTTGGCTGCTGGGGAGGGGTACCTGGGGGCGTGACCCAGGACAGTGTTTCCTGGGCAGGCTGCTGCAGCTTCCAGTTTTTCTCTCTTCCCTGCCATTTCCTGCCATCATGACATAAGGCTAAAACCCCATCTCCTGCTTGCCAGCCAAGACTATAAATATGGACTAAAATCTCCCGACACAGAAGCAAATAAACCTTTCTTTCTCTAAGTTGTGGTCATCAGATATTTTGGATTACAGTGGTGAGAATGCTGACTGAAACAAAGTCCCATATATAAGATGGTATAGCATTTGCATATAATCTACTCACATCCTCTAGCATTCTGACCTTAATTCTTTGGGAAAGAGTCCAAGGAGTATTATAGCTGGGTCATATGATAGTCCCATTTCTAGTCTTTTGAGGAATTTTCTCCATAATGGTTTTATCAATTTATGGTCCTACCAATAGTGCATAGGAGTTCCTATTTCCCCACATCCTCACCAGCATTTATTATTGTTTGTATTCTTGATGAATACCATTCTAAAGATTTGGAATCTAGGTGTAGTTTTGACTTGTATTTCCCTGATTCCTGGTGATATTGAACATTTTATCATACCTATGTTGACCATTTGTATTACTTCTTTTGAGAAGAGTCTATTCAGTTCAATTGTCCATTTTTTTAGATGGTTTTGTTTTTAGAAAGTTTTTTTAGTTCTTTATATGTTCAAGATATTAGTCCTCTGTTAGAGGAGTAGCTAGCAAAGATTTTTTTCCCATTATGTAGGCTCTCTTTGGACTCTTGATGGTTTCTTTTGCTGTGAAGAAACTGTTTAGTTTCAATGTCACTTTCTACATCCACAATTTCTAGCACACTGCTGGATACATATCTGCTGAATGTATACATGAATAGAAACTAAAATGTTAACCATATTCCTATATTAATTAAAAAGTGATACATAGTAGGATGTCATTTTATTGTATTTACACAGGTGAAAATGAACAACTAAAAAGAAATGCTGATCTTACAAAAGAGAAGTTAAAATCTCATGAGCAGGTGAGGTTACGTATAATCATGTTCGATCAAATACTTCTACAGCATTTTTATTTAAATTAGAGAAAGACTATTTTATTGATTAAAAATAGCCAAAAATATGTATATGGATATAATATATTTTATATGAAAAAATATTTAATGAATAAAATTATGTTTTAAAAATATGTTTTGAGAATCCCAATGTTTTACAAAATAGAATGTACTAATATATGATTTATATTACTTTTTCTTCCTACCAAAAAGAGATCCAGTTATTTTGCTACATATTTTTCAATTTCCTAAGAGTCTTTACTCTAGAGTATACTCTATTGATTAACACTTTTGAACTTTCTTATTATGAAGTGAATGATTCTGCATACTTATGATTTGAGTGATCACTGCATCATACAAACAAAGGGGATATTTTATGTGGATTACAAATTAATTCTTTCCCAGGAGCCTAGACCCTTTGTGACATTTCCTTCTTTCCATAGGAACAATATATTGAAAGCAACTACAGAACATATAACACAATGCTTAGAGAATATAAAAAATACTAAATAAATGTCAGTTCTCATTCCTTTTCTCTTTGGAAGGTTTATTATGCTAACTTTTTCTCATCTCCCAAAAGCCAATATGTCAAAGTTTGGCATATTTTAGATCTTGATCTCCAAAACTCAGGTAGGACCTGAATCAGGGTACAGATCAAAGGATCTTCTCTAAATTTGGTATGGTTTCTCACGTGAGGAGCCCCTGAAGAAACACAAGCTAGTTCTAGAACCCTGCCCAGGAGTTCTGAGTAATACTCACCGGTAATGAAATGCATTCTGGCTGTGCACTCTGAAAATTTAATTTTTTCTTTATGAATTTTGAGGTGTAGAATAACTTTTTGTTTCTTTTCTCTTCTTTATTCTTTCTTGATCCCTTTCATATCTTAGTTTTAGAGCTCAACAATTGGTGGTGAAGGAAATGTTGTAACTGGGTCAGGGAGAAAACTTTACCTCCTTTCTCTTCTAAAACTTTAAGCCCTAGAAGACTGCTTTGTCTAGAATACCATAGGAATTTTCAGAGGAGTGGAAATTATAGAGAAAACACCACAATCTAAGATGGTGCTATCCAAAGCAAACTAAAACAGTTATTTCAATCCAATGAGGATTCACTAGTAAAAATCCTCCAGGCATATTAAAAACTCAGAACCACTCCCTAGGAACAAACTCTGGAAGTACTTAATAGCAATATTTGTGGGATTAGGAAAATGTTTTTAACTTGCATACAGAAAATCCTTAAGTTGTATAAAACAAGAATGCAACCAGAGACTATCCTTTGAAATTTAAAGTTCCCAGAAAGCAAGTGGAAAAGGGACATTTAATTATAACTTATTTGGTCTTAGTCTCACGAGAAAAAAAGGAATTAAATTCCTTAAGGTTGGCACAAGCTAAAATGAGGACAAAGAACCTACTGGGTTTATAGCTATGCCTAGGTATTCAATGGTATTGAGGAAGTAAAATAAAACAAAAAGAATCAAAATGTACTGGTTTATGGGTTTATAATGGAAACTAGATATATACTTTTTCATATTAGCCTTGATCAAGGGTAATAAGTGCTACTTATCCTGACAGGCAAATTGCAGGAATGGCCAAACCTATCCAACTTCTTGGCTCTGATTAAAGCCCAGATATTAGGATAGACTTTATGCCTGGGGGCTAGAGAGAAAACCTGAGTCTTACCAAATTAACAGGTGCATTCCACTTTAATGGTGGCATCTTCAGGTAGCAAAATTAGTAGGGATGGAGATGTGCATAGAATTTTTTCTTATGTTCTCAAAGTAGCAATAACTTAGTACATTGAATGTAGTTTATAAACACCACTGTATATGGCTTCTAGAAACCTAGATACATCACTTGGTGGGATTTCCCTCTACATTCACCTGCCCAGCTTTAATCAGAGCCAAGAAGTTGGATAGGTTTGGCCATTCCTGCAATTTGCCTGTCAGGGTAAGTAGCACTTATTACCCTTGATCAAGGCTAATATGAAAAAGTATATATCTAGTTTCCATTATAAACCCATAAACCAGTACATTTTGATTCTTTTTGTTTTATTTTACTTCCTCAATACCATTGAATACCTAGGCATAGCTATAAACCCTCTCTGGGAAAAATGCTCAAAGGCACAGGCACACACACACACACACACACACGCAATTTTGTACAAAATTTCAGGAAGTTGATGAATGCTCAAAATCCCATTCACTGGGTCTAGGACAGGAGCTCTTACATAACTAATTCTTATTGACATTTCCATTCATTCAATAATTATGCATCAAAATATATATACAATATTGGGAATATCATTTTGAGTCCCAACTTTTATGGTGTTTAGAGACTTTTCTTGACCTCTTGCCTTCAGTATTGTCTTTTTCCTACTGTCCTATTTCATTTTTATTATTTCTGCTTTTTCTTTTTTCTTGGCTACATACTAGGCCTGTGCCTAGTTTCTTTAGGTAGGACAATATTCTTGGCAAAATTATAAAATTTGTGTTTGAGGCATTTCTTTTCCACTTCCACTCTCAAGGCTCCTCTACCTAGTAGCATAGTAAATTATCACTATGCTTTAATAACCTAAAAAGCTAATTTCAGCAGGTGTTGGAGACTTTTCAAATATAAAACTTTTTTCAGGAATAAACAAAATCCCATTTTTATCTTTGCATAAAGAAGATAGTCATAATGTAACTCAATGTATTTTAGGAACACAAATATCTAAAACATTATTGTTAATATACAGCAGGAGGTACAGGTTTTATAAACTTTACCAAAGGCAGATCTTAAGAAAACCAAATTGTTTTAAACATGGATTATATAAATCAACACATCTAATGTGAACCAACCTTATTACACATTTATGTATTTTTTAATTGAATGATTTTTAATTGATGCATTGTAATCATACATCTTTGTTAGGTACAAGCTAGTAAAGGCATACATGCACACATTTCTCATTTAACCCTTTCCCAATTCATGCCCTACTCTCTGGCCCTCCTTCCTTCTCAGGTTCAGTTTAGTGATTAACTTTGATATGTTACTTTCTTAGATACTTTCTCACAAAGCTAATCCTTACTATGGGTAGTCCCTAACTCTCTTCTGGGAATTAGGAATATTTATAGAATATTTTCAGAAACAGAAATTCAAAGGGACTGACCTATTTTGGAGTAATCTTGCTAGCTATCAAAAACTACCTTTTGTTAACTCTAAAGTATATTTTTGACTTATGTTGAACATATATTTAATGTTTTAATGGCATTTACTCATGCAATTAAATCAAATATTTTGAGAGTGCATGCTATTTTGAACACTGATGATGTATATTCCATGTATTCAGGAATCAAAGATAAAAAGACATTGTTTCACCAGGTGTAGTAATGCACACCTATAATCCCAGCACTTGAAAGACGAGACAGGAGGATCCCAGGTTCAAGGCCAACCCCAGCAACTTAGAAAGACCCTCAGAAACTTAGTGAGACCCTGTTTCAAAGTAAAATAAATAAATAAATAAAAAGGACTGGGGGTATACCTTACAGGTAGAATGCCCCTGGGTTCAATCCCCAGTATACACACCACACACACACACACACACACACACACACATACACATACATTGCTTCTATATGTTCTTAATTTCCTTGTATCAGAAATTGGTCTTTCTCATGGAACTCATAGAAACAGAGAGCGGAGAGGGGGTTAACAGGGTTCTGGGTGTTGGAGGTGCAGAAAGGGGCTCTGTTGGTCAAAGGATACAAAACTGTAATTAGGAGGACTAAATTCAGGAGCTACATTGTACAACCTGGTGATTGTAGTTGGTAACGATGTATTGTATACATGAAAATTGCCAACAGAGTAAATTTTAAATTGTTCTTACCACCAAAATAGTATATAAGGTAATAGATATGTTAATTAGCTTGATTTTGTCATTTTACTATGAATACATATATCAAAACAACAGGTTGTACACTGTAAGTGTATATAATTTTGTCAAGTAAAAACTAAAATTAAGAAAATAAATAATACAAAAAAATTATCTTTCTCAAAGTAACTATTCAAATAGTAGGCAATATTCTCCCAAGTAGTATAATTCCATATCAAAAATTAATATAAACTGAGCATTTTACCTTTCTAATTAGTCAAATATTATGTATAAATATTTAGTTTGAAAAATGTATATGTATTTTAATTTCTAGGAATATAAGAATAATATTGCCAAACTAATAAGTGAAATGAAAATCAAAGAGGAGGGACATAAGGTAGAAATAAACAAACTTTATCAGGATATGCAGAGAAAAGGTAAGTTTTCTCATTTTTAATCTACTGAATTATAAGACATAAACATATACAAAAATTTTTAAGTAATATCCATTATTCTTGTTTTACTATACTTTTATTGGTACAGTATAGTCTCATCATATCCCAATGTAATTCACAGTGATAGGGACATACATGTACACAGTACTTAGCTTCCCCTGGCTCTCTCTCTACTTCCTCCCCTTCCCCATACATGATACTGAGATTGACATTGTAATTTCACATATGTACGTAACTTCAGCAAAAGTGTTTCTTTCATTGATTTGTCTCGCCTCCCTCCCCTACGCCCCTTCCATCGCTCCACTAGGGTTTCTTCTCCATTGTCTAAAGTCCCTCTTGTGTCCTGACTACTCCCTAGCTTCCACAAATGAGAGAAACACACGACCCTTCACTCACTGTGACTGGCTAATCTCACTTAGCATGTTTTCCAGGTCCATCCATTTTCCTGCAAATGATATAATTTTGTTGTTCTTTATTGCTGAGTAGAATTCCATTATGTGTAATCCCATAATTTTGTAATCCATTCATCTGTTGATGGACACCTAGGTTGGTTCCATGATTTGGCCATTGTAAATTGTGCTAAGTAGCCATTATTCTTAATGAATACTACCGTGATGCATTTTAATTTGTCTTATTTCTTTCTCCATATTTATATATATCAAGAATTGCATCCATAGTGTGTGTGCTTAATATTATCTAATATGAAATAGCAACTGCATATAATTAGTGTAAAATATATAATTAGAAACTTACATTTATGTGCTCAGCATATTGAATATAATTTCACTGATGGAATCTTCTTCAGTAAAACAGGTCTCTTAGCCGGGCGTGGTGGCGCACGCTTGTAATCCCAGCATTTGGGAGGCTGAGACCGGAGGATCCGGGTTCGAGGCCAGCCTCAGCAACCTAGTGAGGCACTCCGCAACTTAGTGAGACCTGGTTTCAAAATAAAGAATAAAAAATAGGGCTGGGGGTGTAGCTCGGAGGTAGAATGCCCCTGAGTTCAATCCCTAGTACCGCAAAAAAAAAAAAAACCCAGATCTCTTTAGCTTCTGCTGGGGTTAATTGGTCTAATGTGGTTATTAAAAATATTCTTAATGGGCTCATTTTTATGCACATTATGTGCAAAAGTTAAAGTGAGTAATAGGTCTCCATGTAAAACCAGCACTTATAAAACTACTAGAAGAAAGCAGAAGAGAATATTTTTCTGACCTTGAATTAGTCCTAATTTCATGGAAAGAAGCAGAAAGCACAATAGAAGGAAAAATTCTAAGTAGACCCTCATCAAAATTATTAATTGGGGGGAATTAAAATGGCAGAATGGAGGAAGACAGCATATTCCATTTTCTCTGTGACTTGGAATTGAAAGAGTACTGATTCTCAGCAATTCTTATACATGGTTGTTAGGATTTTAAATTAGTACAACCACTACAGAGATCAGTATGGAAGTCCCTCAAAACACTAGAAATGGAACTACCATATGATATAACTATACCACTCCTTAGTATCTTTCCAAAAGAATTAAAGTTAGAATACTATAGTGATATATACATACCCATGTTTATATCAGCACAATTCACAGTAGCCAAATTATGAAGCCAACCTAGGTGTGCCAGTCAGCAGATGAATGGGTAACATAAATGTGATGTATACACACAATGGAATTCTACTCAGCCATAAAGAAGAACAAAATTATTTCATTTGCAGGAAAAAGGATACAACTAGATAATATACTAATTGAGTCTCAGAAAGTCAAGGGTTGTATGTTTTCTTTCATATGTGGAAACTAGAACAAAAATAGGAAATAAATGGGATTCAGTCAAATGAGGAGAAAAACCAATAGAATAGTAGAAGAAGATTGGGAGAGGGAGATGGAAAGAGGAAACATGAAGATTGAGGAAAAGAACAATTCAAATAACATATCCACACATGCAGCATCACTACTAATCTCACTAGCATGTATAGGGAGGGAGGAAGTGGGAGAGAGGTGAGATATGGAGGGATGTGTGCATGTATGTTTGTATCACTTTGAATCTCACTATGATGTTTAATTACAATGCACCAGTAAAAGTATTTTTTTAATATTATTTTTTGTTTTTCAACATCGCTAAGAAAAATGAAAAGACTGGCTACAAACTGGGTGAAAATACTTGCAAATGCATATCTGATAAAGGACATTCAAAACATATAAAGAGCTCTAATAATTCAATAAAAAGTATTCAAACAACTCAACAAGGAAATGGGCAAAATATTTGAACAGACACTATCCCAGAAATACACAGATGGAAAATAAACACATAAAAACTAATCAAAGTAATTAGTCAGTAAGGAAATGAAAATTAAAACCATGAAGAGACACCACTTTACACCTTTTAGAATAGCTAAAATCTTAAAAGCTATCAATGCCAAGTATTGATAAGAATACGAAGAAACTGGAACTCTCATGCATTGTTGATGAGACTATAAAGTGGGCAGCCACTTTAAAAAATAATTTGATAATTTCTTTTAAAACTGAAGATGCAGACAGGCGTAGTGGCGCACGCTTGTTATCACAGCATTTGGGAGGCTGAGACCGGAGGATCCGGGTTCACGGCCAGCCTCAGCTACTTAGTGAGGCACTCCGCAACTTAGTGAGACCCTGTTTCAAAAAATAAAGAATAAAAAATAGGGCTGGGGGTGTCGCTCAGAGGTAGAATGCCCCTGAGTTCAATCCCCAGTACCGAAAAATTTTTTAAAAATTTAAAAAAAACTGAAGATGCACTAAGCAAATTTGGGCCTTCTGAGAAACAGATACTATAAAAGGACTAGACATTCAGGAGATTGCTTGTGGAAACATTTGTGAGGGCAGCTGGGGAGAGAACTGGAGAGCCTAGGTGAGCTGTGAATCAGTCTTTGATAGAGATTTAACCTCTATCCAGAGGAGAAGAAAGGAAGGAATCTTGGGTATAAAGTCTCTTAACTGTGACACATTTCTAAGAAAGTTTCTGCAAAGTTGAACCAAAGTTGCCCATCAAATGTAGCAACTCTGAAGAATAAGTTTGGCTTTCTTGAGCCAATTATGCTCTCTGAAATTGTAGATCTGAATGATGCATTTTCATGGCCACCACAGTTCATTCCCTTTACTACATGAATTTACTTCTCCACAGGGGTTCAGGAAGAAACTCTTCGTGGTTCCTATGGACCTTTCTTCATGAGGGTACACCTAAAAGAGGAGCTAATGTGCTTCCTCCTAGGGACCTGACCTTGTCTTTGGCCAATGAATTCTAGATCCAAAAATCAGTTAAGATCTGGGAACTGAACCAAGTATGATGATTTCATATTGGGCACTGCCATAGTTTGAACATGGTTTGTGTCCCACAAAAGTCCATTATGAGTAAAGACTTATACCTTGGGGTGGTACTGTTGGTCGGTAGAGCCTAGTGGGAGATCCTTAGATCACTGAAGGTGAGCAGTGGTTTGTGTGCAACCCCTTGGTGGTTCTTGAGAAACCCCTTGAGTTACCATTTCAGAGGTGTTTTTATAAAAATAAAAAAGAAAAAAGCAATCCTTGCCCCCTCCAACTCTTCATTCCTGTCCAGGATGCAACTACTTTCTCTTACATGTGCTTCCACCATGCGCCACTGTCTGCTGCCCTCACCAGAGGCCAAACCAGTGGGGCCACATGATCTTGGACTTTGAACCTACAAGCCTGTGATCTAAATAAACTCTTTTTTATGAGTCAGTTGCCTTAAGTATTTCACTTATTAATACAAAGCTGACTAGTACAGGCACATACACTAAGCCTCCTGGTCCTCCATTCTTGATTTTTTTTTAATAGTAAATGTTAAGCATAATTGGCTGCCCTTCTATTAACTATCTCTGTGACTTTCCACAGATCACGTCCCTTTGGTTGCTGTCTGGCCTTTTTAGTCTGTGTTAATTGTGGCCCCTGGATTTTGGTGGTTAGTCACCATCATCTTGCTTCTATTACTTTGTAGTGGGGTAGGGCACTCATGGAACTAATGAACTGAGTTCTGTGACCACTTGTTTTGCTGTCAACCCTAGCTTGTGGAATAAAATGAACATTGAAATTCCTGTTGATGCTGGTTTGCCTCTTACCAGTATATTTCTGGTGGCCTTGGTTAGTAGTTATCTTCTAGACTCTCCTGAGGAGATAATCCTTTTGGTGGATTTTATGGTTCCAGGTGATATATCCATTCCAGCATGCTGATTCTCTTTTTATTTTATTAGTGCATATAAATTTTACATAATAACAAGTTTCATTGAGGCATATTCATACATGCATATAGCATACTTGAATCATTTCCACTCCCCTTGACCTCCCTTCCCTACTCCTCCATCTTCTTCCTTTTCTCTATTAGTCTCTCTTCTACATTCACATCATATTTTCCCTCCTAGGTTCCACATATGCAAGAAAACATGTGATACTTGTCTTTTTGAGCCTGTTTTATTTATTTATCCTAACATGATGATCTCTAATTCTATCCATTTTTCTGCAAATGAAATGATTTTTTCTTCTTTACAACTGAATAATATTCCATTGTGTATATATGCCACATTATCTTTATACATTCACCAGTTGACCAGTACCTAGGCCGATTCTATAACTTTCGTATTGTGAATTATGCCACAATAAACTCGTGTGTAGGTATATATGATATAGTATGGCTGACTTTAATTCCTTCAGGTATATACTGAGGAGTGGTATAGATGGATCATATGAATAGTTCTATTTTTATTTTTTTGAGAAGCCTCCATACTGATTTGCACATTGGGTATATTAATTAACATTCTCACCAACAGTGTATAAGGGTTCCTTTTTCCTCCACAACTCTGTGAGCATTTATTATTTTTTGTATTCTTGAAGATAGCCATCTGACTGGAGTAAGAATCTCATTGTAGGGTTGATTTGCATCTCCCTAAGGCCAAACATATTTTCATTTGCTTGTTAGCCATTTGTACTTATTTTGAGAAGTACTTATTTGCGCACTTATTAACTGGATTGTTTGTTTGTTTGTATTTCTTATATTCTTTACAAATTCTGGGTATTAATTCTCTGTCAGAAAAAATAGCTGCAAAAGACCTTCTCCCATTCAGTAGTTTGTCTCTTCATTCTATTGTTTCTTTTGCTGTACAGAAGTTTCTTTTTTTTTTTAATTTAGTGCACTTTTTCATTTTTGCTATTATTTCCTCAGGTATCAGAGTTCTATTCAAGAAGTTGCTATCCATGCCTGTATCTTGAAGCATTTCCCCCATGTTTCTTCTGGATATTTTAGAGTTTCAAGTCTTATACTTAGATCTTTGATCTGTTTTGAATCGATTCTATGAGAGATAGGGGTCTAGTTTTAATCTTCGACATATGCATAACCAGTTTCCCCAGCACAATTTGTTAAAGAGGCTGTCTTTTTCTCCAGCGTATGTTTTTAGTACCTTTGTCAAGAATCAGGTGACTGTAGCTGTGGGTTTATTTGTGGGTTCTCTATTCTATTATTCTATTCCATTAGTCTACATGTCTGTTTTTATTACTCTTTTTGTTTTGTGGTGATACTAGGGACTGAACCCAGGAACATTCTACCTGTGAGCTACACCCCTAGCCCTATTTTATTTTTTTTATTTTGAAATAGTCTCACTAAGCTGTGAAGGGCCTCACTAAGTTGCTGAGGCTGACTGTGAATCTATGATCCGCCTGCCTCAGCCTCCCAAGTACTTATTACAGGCATGTGCCACTATGCATGGCTTCTTTTATTCTTACATAGGAATTTTACAATTGTTTTTTCTAGTTCTGTGAAGAATGTCATTGGTATTTTGATGAGAATTTTATTAAATCTGTAGCTAGGTGTGGTGGTACATGCCTGTAATCCCAGCAACTCAGGAAGCTGAGACAAGAGCATTGCAAGTTTGAGGCCAGCCTCAACAATTTAGCAACTTCCTGTCTCAAAAAATAAAAGGGGCTGGGAGTGTAGTTCAGTGATAAAGTGCCTCTGGGTTCAGTCTCCAGTGCTGCTGTAAACATGAATGTGTAAAAAAAAATAAAATAAAAAACCAACAAAAACAAATTATAATTTTAAAAATCTCTGTTCTACTTTCCCCACATCCTCATCAGCATTTATTATTGTTTACATTCTTGATGATTGCCATTCTAACTGGAGTTAAATGGAATCTCAGAGTAGTTTTGATTTGCATTTCCCTGACTGCTAATGATATTAAACATTTTTTCATATATTTTTTGGCCATTTGTATTTCTTCTTTGAGAAGTTTCTATTTAGTTCAAGTGCCCATTTATAGATTGGGCTATTTGGGTGTATTTTTTGTTTTATGTTTTTGGGGGGGCTTTTTGTTGTTGAGTTTTTTAGTGCTTTCTTTCTTTCTTTCTTTCTTTCTTTCTTTCTTTCTTTCTTTCTTTCTTTCTTTCTTTCTTTCTTTATTGTGGAACTGAGGATTGAACCCAGGGGCATTCTACCTCCAAGATATATCTCTAGCCCTATTTTTTATTCTTTATTTTGAAACAGGGTCTCTCTAAGTAGCTTAGGCTGTACGCAAACCTGTGATTCTCCTGTCTCAGCCTCCAAGTACTGGAATTACAAGCATGTGCCACCACGTCCGGCTTGAGTGTTTTATAATTCTAGATATTAGTCCTCTGTCACAAAAACAACTGGCAAATATTTTCTCTCATTCTGTAGGCTCTCTCTTCATGATCTTGGTTATTTTCTTCGCTGGGCAGAGCTTTTTGATTTGATGTCAAACCATTTATTGATTCTTCATTTTATCTCTTGAGCTTTAGATGTTTTATTTAGAAAGTCTCTGCCAGTGGTTCTATATTGGAGAGTTGGGCCTATGTTTTCTTCTGGTAATTGCAAGGTTTCTTGTTTAGTTTCTAGGTCTTTAATCCATTTTGAATTGATCTTCATACAGGGTGAGAGATAGGAGTCTAGTTTCATTCTTCGACATGTGTATATCTGGTTCCCAGCACCATTCGTTCAAAAGCTATTTTGTTTTCTTTTGTTTTTCTCCAGCATATGTTAGTGGGATTGTAAATTAGCACAACCACTATGGAGATCAGTATGGGTTTTCCTCGAAAGACTAGGAATGGAACCACTATATGACCCCGCTATATCACTTCTTGCAATCTTTCCAAAAGAATTAAAGTCAGAATACTATAGTTATACATGCATACACATGTTTATAGCAGCACACAATTCAGTTTTGTGGAGTTTGGAACCAATCCAGGTATCTGTTCACAGATGAATGGGTAAAGAAAATGTGGTAAATACTCACAATGGAGGTTTATTCAGCCATAAAGAAGAATGAAGCCAGGCATGGTAGGGCACACCTATAATCCCAGTACTTGGGAGGCTAAGATAGGTGGATCTCAGATTCGAAGCCAACCTTGGCAACTTAGTGAGGCCCTCAAAACTTAGTAAGACCCTATTTCAAAATTAAAAAATAGAATAGAACTGGGGGTATGGGGTGTATCTCAGAGGTAGAATACCCCTGGGGCAAGGAGGAGGAAGAGGAGAAGGAGAAGGAGGAGGAAGAGGAGGAGGAAGAGGAGGAGAAAGAAGAGGAGGAGGAAGAGGAGGAGAAAGAGGAGGAGGAGGAGAAAGAAGAAGAGGAGGAGGAGGAGAAAGAGGAGGAGGAGGAGAAAGAAGAGGAGGAGGTGGAGGAGAGGAGGAGGAAATTATGTCACTTGCAGGAAAACAGATGAAACTAAAAAAAAATCATGCTAAGAGAAATCAACCAGACTCAGAAAATCAAAGATTCTGTATTCTCTCGTATGTGGAAACTAGAGAGAAAAATAGGAAAGAAAAGTGACCTCATGAAAATTAGGAGAGAGACCAGTAGGGTAGTGGAAAGGGATAGGGGAAGAGGGAGAGAAGGAGGAAGTATGGGAAAGGAAACAGACAAAATAATGTTATGTGTATATATGAATTTATCACTATCAACCTCACTAATATATCTGGGGAGAGAGAGGGTAACACAACAAGTGATGCTGAGTGCATATGAATGTATCACTTTGAATCTCACTATGATGTAGAATCATATTATACCAATTTAATTCTAGAAAAAAACGTGGTGAGAAAAAAAGATACTTGAGATATAGCACATAATATTTCAAATGCCAAGTGAATTAATTTATTTTTCTTTCATTCAGTTGAATTAAATGAAGAAAAGCACAAAGAACTGTTAGAGAAGAAAGAGATGGAAATTTCAGAGTTAAATGAAAAATTAAGAATTCAAGAAAAGGAAAAACAAAATGAAATTATCAAACTACAGTTAGAGGTACGTGTTTAAGAGTCTGCTAGACTTGAGGATACAAATTTCTCAGTCTAAATAAACCATACTTTGATTATTTTTCATCACAGTGAGATAACTTTCAGGACTAGAAACAGCCCTGTGAGACGACTTCACTAGTGCTCATTCTTTATCAAAGGAACGAATGCTCCATCACCATGCGGCCAGTACTTGCCTTGCCTTTCAGCACTTGAACTGAAGGTGGACTCCAGTTCTTCAGAAGGTTCTGATTTCCAGGAGCGTGTTCTTTCCTCTGAGAATGAGGGCAGATAACTGAAGGATTATCAGCACTTAACAGTCAAGTCTACACAGGCCTCATAAGATTGCCCTGCTAGCCTGGAGACAGTGTTTCTAATATTCAACCTTGCTCTCCCCAAAAGAAATTGAGGAGCCAGAGTAAACCATTAGAAATTCCTTTTGTTTTACTTGGGATAAAAAAATACTCTCCCTAATTTCTATAAAATAAATAAATGTGTGTGTGTGTGTGTGTGTGTGTGTGTGTGTGTGTGTGTGTATGATAGGAAGAAACAGGACAAATTAAAAAAAAATTAAAGGGCTTCAAATAGGCTATCATATAGGCTGAGGCTCTAGTTTTTTTTTCTAAAGTAAACATCTCAAAGATACTGATATTTTAGGCGGATATGGTGGCAGACGCTTTTAATCCCAGTACTTGGGAGGCTGAGACCGGAGGATCCAGGTTCGCGGCCAGCCTCAGCTGCTTAGTGAGGCTTTCTACAACTTAGTGAGACCCTGTTTCAAAATAAAGAATAAAAAATAGAACTAGGGGTATAGCTTGGAGGTAGAATGCCTCTGGGTTCAATCCCCAATACTGCAAAAAAAAAAAAATGATACTGATATTTTGACAAAATATTTAAATTTTTTTCTACATTCTACTAATCTCCTGTCCATTATCTCCCATGGCTGCCCCTCACCTTAACTCCCACTTTACCTTATCTTATAAGAATCTACAGGTTTTAATTATAGTAATATACTACCTATTTTCCAGAAATTTTGGTATTCCTGAGATGCTTAGTGAGATACTATGTGTAACCATAGGGCAGAAAGAGGACTTCATATTGATTTTGGAGGCTCTTTGCTGCTGCTGCTGCTGCTGCTGCTGCTGCTGCTGCCACCATCTGGCCAAGTGTCCCCACAAACCACAGAGAAGGCTGGATGGCCAACTGAAATACAATAGGCCATGTTTCAGGATCTGTCGCCAGCTTCTAATCCATTGAGTGGGGTCTTGCATTTATGACCTTGTCACTGGTATAATACAAGTATGCTGTTTGACTAGTATACAGAACTCTTATTTGTCTTCATTATAATTATCTCTCTCCTCAAACCAGAGCACAATCTCATAGACAGTTTATTCTCATAGAGATGCCATAATAAATTAAATCTAAAAGGAAGAATTATAGTGGGGTATTGTACAAAAAAAAATTGGCCTGTAAGAATAGCCTATGAGACTATTTTAACCTGATTCAGTTTAACTCAAATAAGCAAAAATTCAATCAACAAAATCAAGCTGAGTGTGATGTAATCCCAGTACTTGGGAGGCTGAGACAGGAGGATCACAGATTCGAGGACAGTGAGACTCTCATCAACTAGTGAGACCCTGTTTCCAAATAAAAATAATATAGGGCTTGGGCTGTAGCTCAGAGGTAGAATGCCCTAGGTTCAATTCCCAGTGCCACAAAAAAGGAAATAAAATCAACAAAATCATATCCAACTTCTACTGTTCAGCCTCAAAGTTCCTACAGAAGGATATGTAAGCTTTTCTCCTATGACTGTTGATTACACATTTCTTGACAAAAGTACCCTCATGGTAATGTGAAAACATTTTTTATGTATCTTAAAGTTAAACTAGACTCTCAATCCTGCTGTATGATAGAATCACCTGGTATTGGCAGGGCATGTAGTTCCATGGTAGAGTACTTGCCTAGCATGCACAAGGCAGTAGGTTCAAGCCCCTGCACCAAAAAAAAAAAAAAACCACAAAACTTCACCTGATGTTTTGAGAAAAACATGATGCTAACTATACCCCAGAGTCTGTAAAGTAGTGCCCAGGCATTTAGTACTTCTTTAAAGTTCCCCAGGTAGCCAGGTGTGATGGCACATGCTTGTAGTCTCAGCATTTGGGAGGCTGAGACAGGTGGATCATTCATTCACTATCAGCCTTGGCTACTTAGTGAGGCCATCTGCAACTTAGTGAGATCCTGTTTAAAAATAAAGAATAAGCCGGGTATGGTGGCACACACTTCTAATGCCAGCATTTGGGAGGCTGAGACCAGAGGATCCGGGTTCGTGGCCAGCCTCAGCTACCTAGTGAGGCACTCCGCAACTTAGTGAGACCCTGTTTCAAAATAAAGAATAAAAAATAGGGCTGGGGATGTAGCTCGGAGGTAGAACACCCCTGAATTCAATCCCCAGTACCGCAAAAATAAATAAATAAATAAAATAAAAATAAAGAATAAAAAAATAGGGCTAGAAATGTAACTCCAAGGTAGAATGATCCTGGGTTCAATCCCCAATACCACACACACACACACACAAAAATAAATAAATAAATAAATAAAAGCTCCCCAGGTAAAAATAAAAAGTTTCCCAGTTAATTTTATTGTGCTTTCAAGTTAATTTGTTTGGATTTTCTATGCTCTTTCTTTAAAATTGTTTCTTGAAATTTTTCTTATCATATTATATAAAAATGCACTTATAAAGCCAGGCATAGTGGCACATGCTTATAATTCTAGTACTTGAGAGGCTGAGACAGGAGGATCATATGTTCGTGGCCAGCCTTGGCTACTTAGTGAGGACATCTGCAACTTAGTGAGGCCTTGTTTAAAAATAAAGACTAAAAAACAGGGCTAGAAGTGTAGCTCTGAGGTAGAATGACCCTGGGTTCAATCCCCAGTACCACCAAAAAAAAAAAAAAAAAAAAAATTCCCCAGGTAAAAATAAAAACTTTCCCAATTAATTTTAATGAGTTAATTTGTTTAGATTTTCTTTGCTCTTTCTTTAAAATTGTTTCTTGAAACTTTTCTATCATCTGTTATAGAAAAACACACTTATAAAGCCAGGCATGGTGACGCATACTTATAATCCCAGTTCTTGGGAGGCTAAGACAGGAAAATCCCAGGTTCGCAGCCAGCCTCAGCTACTTAGTGAGGCCCTCCACAACTTAGACCCTGTTTCAAAATAAAGAATAAAAAAGGGGCTGAGGTATCAGGCGCCCCAGGTTGAACCCTCAACCATGAGGCCCCAATAAAGACGCTGCCTGAATGTTGCTGGTTCGAACCTCTCTTTATTATCTCTCTCTCTCTCTCTCTCTCTGGGATCAAGAGCACTACACAAGCAGTAACAAACACAGCACAGAAGTCGTTTTTCCAAATAGTGCCTTTCCAACAGACTCCCAATAATCCCTCTCTCTAGCAATCCGTCTTCCACTAGCTACCCACAACTTTTCCTCCCAGAACTTCCCCAGCAATCCACTTCAGCCTTTCCCCAACAGCAACTCTTTCCCCAGCGACAACAAAAACCACAACTCCACTCCTCCCTCCGCGAGAGGCGGAGGCTCTTAAAGCCGCACAGGGCCTAAGCCGCACAGGGCCTAAGCCATGAGGCGTCTCATACAGCTCTCACCTGGGCCGGCCACGAGTCCGGCGTGCTGGTGCATGCGCTCTGGCGTGGGGCAGCCCCAGAATGTTTTCCACCTGCAGCCGCTTCTGGCACTCTGCCAGGCGCCATCTAGAGGCGAGGTCTAGTTGGCCGGACTAGGCCCTCGACACTGAGGGAGGTAGCTTAGAGGTTGAATGTCCCTGGGTTCAATGATCCCCAGTAGTGCAATAAATAAATAAATAGGAATAAAAATAAAAGCACACTTTTATTTGTGCAGAGTATTTGTCAAAGGATATCATGGATTATTTATAGAAACAGTTGTTTCTAATTGTTGAACTAGGATGTTCTCAAATAACTTTCTTTTTACATTTGGTTCAGTTTGATGCCAAACTAGCAAGAGTTCAGACTAAATCAAAATCGTATCCAGATGCTACTATTTTGCCACAAAGTATCTACAGAAGGGTATGTGAACTTTTCTTATGATTATTATTTTGAAAAATAAATTATGTAGTATGCATCTATAAAAACTGTCTAATATAGCCAAGTGTGGTGGTATAACCCTATAATCTCAGTGGGAGGCTGAGACAGGACAATCAAGGCCAGCCTCAGCAATTTAGCAAGCCCCCATTTCAAAATAAAAAATAAAGTAGATCTGGGGACATAGCTCAAAGGTAGAACATCCTGAGTTAAATGCCCAGTTCCAAAATAAATTTGTCTAATTTTTATGAAAAATATTTAACAAACTAGGCACAGCAGCCGGTAATTCCAGTACTTAGAAGGCTGAGACAGAAGAATAATAGGTTTGCGACTAGTCTCAGCATCTTAGTAAGACACTGTTTCAAAATAAAAAGGGCTGGAGGTGTAGCCCAGTACTTATATATGTAAATTGTGTGTGCGTGCGTGTGTGTGTGTGTGTGTGTGTGTGTGTGTGTGTGTGTGTGTGGTACTGTGTTGAACCCAGGGACAGTCTACCTCTGAGCTACACCGTAAAATAGCAATCCTATTTTTATTTTGGAACAGAGTCTTGCTATGTTGATGAGAATCTCACTACTTGCTGAGGCTGTACTTAAACCTGCAAACCTCCTGTCTCAGCCTCCCAAGTACTGGGATTACAGGCCTGTGTGCCACCATACCCGGCTATATATATATAAAGCAGATTTCTTTGTATCCTTATACCAGTTTTCCTCATTAAATCTCACAAATCTGAAGTTATAGACCTTTCAACTAAGATTTTTTTTTAAATACAAGCTTAAATCAGAAGTGTATTATTTATTGTCTTGTTATTCCTTGTTCTTAATCTAATTATTTCTGAATTGCAGTAACAGACTTTTTTCTGCTTCATTTAGAAACTTCAGCATTTTCAAGAGGAAAAGAACAAGGAGATTGCAATTCTTCGTGATAATATTCGTGATTTAGAGCAACGCCTTTCTCTTGGCAAAGATTCTCACTTTAAGCGTAAACGGTTTTGAGCACCATAGTAAATTCATTAGTTACAATTTTATTTATTTACTTATTCATTCATTCATTCATTCATTCATTCATTCATTTTGCAGTAATGGGGATTGAACTCAGGGACATTCTACCTCCAAGCTACACTCCCCCCAGCCATATTTTATTCTTTATTTTGAAACAGAGTCTCACTAAGTTGTGAAAGGCCTCACTAAGTAGCTGAGACTAGCCACAAACTCAGATCCTCCCATCTCATTCTTCCAAGTACTGGGATTACAAGCACATGCCACCACACCGGCTCATTAGTTACTATTTAATTTCTTTAAAAGTGATGGAAAAAAATCACTTCTATTTTCCATATAAGCATACTGCATAAATAATAAAGAGAGATGGCTTTAAACTTTTTTATTGAGTTTATTTTGACAAATCCATATCTTAGCCAATTGTGTACTGCATTCTTACTTGTTTAGTATTATCCATAAAGGAATTCCAGTTTATAGGGTTCAGTTTCCCTATTAAACCATCATTGTTTATGGAAATACTCTCTAAGCAGTCTAAAGATAGACAACATTCTTTTCTCTCCCATTATATCTTTCAGTCACTCAAAATTCAGAAGAATATGATACAATGCTAGATAAAGAAAATAAAATACAAAGGTTTTTGTTTATAGATGATAGTAAAAATCAAGATATAAGTATTACATTTTTAAAAGATAAATGGAAATCTAAAATGCAGTCATATGTGCTTTTTAGCAAATATTCATGTGTTAAGAATTTCTGGATCTTAAAAGACAAAATCTACTTCTCTCCTTAAAGGTTTAGTCCATTTAAAATGTAATAATAAAAAGAAAAGATAATGTTTTGAGAGATATGGAAAACATGTCTTTGTTGTTCTTCCTCCATTCTAAATTACTAACTATCCAACAGAAACCCCTAGGTCATAGTTTATGTTTCTGTTCTCATCAATGTAAATAGAATACTGGAAAAAGAAAAAGAAAGACACATTAACCAAAAGCTGCAATCACTTTTCAGTTGCCTCCTAATAAAAATTTGGTTTGGGTCAAAATTTCTAGGGCATAAAATTTATATTTAACTTTTCCATGTTCACACAAATCCAGTTCCTAATTTTAGTCCACTGATTAAGTGGTTTGTAAAAATGCTAGAAATTAAATTGTGTGTAGACTGACTTGGGAAGTACATCTTATTTTAAATATTTAGTTTGAACTTCATTTTCACTTTTTGGCCCTATTATTTCAGTCTCACTTTGCACTAGCTTCTGTGGGATTGAGCTGCTGACTTGTTTGTCAGGCAGCTGGAGGCAACCGACACTGTCAAGATTCAATGACATTCTCCTCTGCCCTAAGCCCCTGTCAGCTGCATAAAGATGGGAGGCTTTCTGCACACTGTCAGGTGATTGCAGACCCTGTTTTTTCAAATATCAGATGTCGACAATGTCAGCATCAGCTACTAGGAACTGCATCTGAATCTTTAGACAATTTACACAGTAACTGGTTTGCACATCCCTTTCGTCAGAGCTTCTTCTGTGCAAGTGAAAGTTGTAAACCCTCACTTCCTGGCACTTGTCAGCTCTCTGGATGACCCTGCCTGAATAGGCCCTTGTGCTTCTGTTGGTGATGAAGGCTTAGAGGAGGCACATGTGAAGGAGTAACTGTTGCTCCTGGTTGCTGATTCTCTGAAAGTTCACTGCTCCCAAGATGTCGATGCCCATGTCTGTGATGATGCTGGTGATGGTGATGTAGCTGCAGGGCACTGGTTGTTTTTTCCATGGTAGCCAAAGATACATTTTTACAGAAGTTTTCATCTTCCAGAGTCTGGAACAGATTTATAAATCACTTATCAATAAGTTTATAGATTTAACAGGGATACATGAACATTATTTTGTAAAACTAGTTCTAACTAGTCAATTAGGATAGAGCTGGCTTTGTTTTTCTAGCATCACACTAATGAAAAAGAATCTAATTTTAGTCTTAATGCCTACTCTTTTTTTAAAGCTAAAGAGAAAGCCAAACTACTTGATTTATATCCATAGAAGCAAAGCTAAGTAATTTGGCTAAAAGAACTTACATTGCAGAGAAGTCAACCAAATATCAAATCCTAAACTTAGTTGACCTACATGAAACCTTTTATATCCATGTCCACAATGCATTTAGTCCAATATTGTTTTCTTTCTGATATCTCAAACATGCTGATAAACTGCTCAAAATTGGTAGTTTTTCATACCTCAACAAATTCTGGAAAATGTTTTGAATTTAACAAAAGCTTTACTAATGTATCTGTATTGTAGTTCTGTCAGGTGAAAATAGCAAATTAGTGCCCATTTTTCGTTGACCATAATCTTCCATTCTGCATAATACTAGTTCCTTAATTTACTGAGAGTTTTTGTTGTTTTGTGCATCCTTCTATTATTAATGTTTTAGCATTGTGTCCTACTTTAATTAGCAACATTTTTCTTAATAATATATCAAATAATGTGTCATATAATTGATGGTACCTACTAAATGATGAAATAGAAAAACTCCATAGACAAGCTCTACAGATAGCAATGTAATGTTAAACCTCAATCTAAAGTTGGTTTGTAAAAATTTCAAAATTAACAGAAAACCCAATTACTCACTAGGCGGTATGGTATAATGTTTTGAAGGCTTTGAAAAATTACCCTTTGTATTTCTAGCATACAACTTAGTAAGGAGTGTGGTTTTTGGGTGTTTATGAGTTACTTCTAAATGAGAACTTAGTATTTTATTATAAACTTATTAACAATGTGATAAATGTTTAAAATAAGTGTGCAATGATTTAAAAACAGAAATAGCCATTAATAGTAGTCTAATTAATTCTGACGAGATCTATCTATATTTTTAAGAAGGGGGGGTGTGAGGGTTTCAGCCAAGATCTATCACTTTTTCCCCCCACCCCCACAGATTGTCAGCTAGAAGTGAAACTCCTAGTGAAAGAGGGGAGCCCTGTGCTAGGAGTCCCTATAAACATGTACTGTAATTCTTTGTATATAGAAAAAAATTACTGTAAAGTTTAACTTTACTCAAAATAGTAGTCTAATTAATTTCAGAAAACCTGTTACTGTATTTCACTGACTCTATATTACTTTTTTTTTTTTTTGATGGAACTGGGAAGTGAACCCAGGGGCATTCTACCTCTGAGCTACACCTCTAGCCCTTTTTATTTTTTGTTTTAAAACAGTCTTGCTAGGTTGATGAGAGTTTCACTTCATTGCTGAAACTGTCCTTGAACCTATGATCCTTCTGTCTTAGTCTCCAAAGTATTGGAATTACAAGCATGCACCACTATACCTGGCTTATAGTGCATATTTTTTCACATTTTACTATTTCTAAATTAGAGTGCATCCTTCTATTGTTAATGTTTTAGCATTGTGTCCTACTTTAATTGGCAGCATTTTTCTTAATAATATATCAAATAATGTGTCATATAATTGATGGCACCTACTAAATGATGAAATAGAAAAATTCCAATTTGATTTTGCATATCATATGCACATTTATTTATTTATTCATTCATTTGGTATTGGGGGTTGAACCCCAATAACTCCAGGGATATTCTACCTCTGAGCTACACCTCCAGCCCATTTTATTTTTTATTTTGAAACAGGGTCACACTAAGTTGCTGAGAGTCTCACTAAGTTGTGAAGTTAACCTTAAACCTGAAATCCCCTTGTCTCAGCCTACTGAATATTGGATTATAGGTGTATGCCACTACTCTGGGCTTATTATTGTTATTTAAAGGTAGCTCATACAACTGAGATGTAGCTCAGTGGTAGAGGGCTTGCCTAGTATGCACAAGGCCCTGGATTCTATCCCCAGCAGCACTAAATAAATAAATGTAGTGCATAAATTTTTAAGCATCTTATGAGAAGCATCTCTGACTTTTTTCAATATAACTAGGTATACTTATAACTATCAAGCATTTGCACAAGTGCAAAATAATAGAAATAATACCGAAATGTGAGAAATCTATATAATTGGCATTTATTAATGAGTATAGGTTAGACACTAAGTTAATATTTTATTTGCATTACCTCCAGTCTCCTCATTTTTACAATCAGAAAATAACTCTCATCGGATTATTATAAAGATTAAAATGCAAAAAATGACATAAGCAAAGTAAATAACCTGTTATGCTCATTATCTTTTTAAAGCTGGGGGAAATCTGAAAATATAGCTCACAAATAAATATCAGAATTGTTTTTAAACCTAAGTTCAAATTTTGCCAGTCTTCCCTATCCAGGAAACATTGTTTAGAATTATTTTCTTTTCAGTATGAGAGAAAAAATGTCTAGCTAATATAAATTAAAATCAATTGTCTTTTTATTTAAATATTCAAATATAGTGCTTCTCAAAACAAGAAATAAATATTTTCATAATTATCAGAAAAATATGAATAATGAATAGAAAACTTTTACATTTTCTAGGAAATAAAATAATTCTAATTGCAGAATATAAAGAGTATAAGGACTTCACAGAAAAGCTGTAGTCTTGTGTCCTTATCAACTAAGTATTTATCTGCCCTCAACTCCTTGGCAATGCTGTGGGTAAGCTTTGCTATTGCAATGCTCTTGTGTGAACGTGTGCATCTTATTACAATAGTATTATTTTATGTGATTACTAAATTCTTTCATCATTTGTACTCATGTAATTTGTACTCATTCAGTGTAATTAAAATGTAACCTACATTGATTTTTATTTTCTAAAACCCTCTAGATAAAGGCAGCAATATGGATCTTAAAAAGATGCTTGAAATATCTGTTACATAACAGAAAATATGTGTAATTATAAAAACTATTTTTAGTACACCAAAACAGTTGATTAGCTAATTGATCATGAAACATTGACTTATTTAGATAGCTTTTTAAAAGATTTCCTCTTTTCTCCCAGTAAAAATTATTGAGAAAAATACCCGTAAAGAGCAGTTTCCACATCTCTCTTCACAGTAAGCAATCTTAATGGCTTCTTCCACATATGAGAAAGTTAGAAGGGAGTAAAACAAACCAATATGATATACAAGACGGCCACATCTAAAAAAAAAAAAAAAAGATAATGTTACACAATATTTTCTATATTGTGATCCTACTCAAGCATGATTTGAGAATTATAGGTTTCATGGTCTTGTAATACCTTCTGTAAATTTCTTTGGATAGGATTTACAAATGAGATGCCAGGCACTGTATACCAGGTCAGGACTACAATGAATTTAATATTAGCATTTTGAAATGTTATAGATATGTCACTAAATAATATCAAAAGTGTGAAATATAGTCATTATAACTTGGTCAAATACAATTTTATAATTGACAAATTCTACTAGAAACCAAACCACTGACTTATAATTTATGCTTTAGAAACTACATAAGCTTTTCATAATTGCTAAGGCAGCACAAATTCCACACAAGAAATCACAGCACAACACAAAGATCTCCTAGCATTGTCCAGTAGCCCATTTATTTAAAAAATATCTAATACACAAAAAATTCAGCACATTCAAAGAACTGGAATTATAACACCATTCTCATAAATCGTAGAATTTTTGCCTGCATTTTACTCAGTGTATAGGGCTTCATATAAATGTCAAAGTGTTATGTTATGCAGCTGACTAAATTAGAAGTTTAGAAACCAAAAAATGAAATATAAGATTAAAAAGGTATCTAGTGTAAAACCAAGTAGGGCTTTGGCCCAGGCAGAGACTCTAAAGAGTCAAAGAAAATATAGCACAAATTAAGAATGTTTTTATAGGAGATAATGTATGCATTGAGATTCTCTCAAAATATGAGTGTCTTATTTGTTTATGGAATCAAAAGCAGATTCATGCCAATCATGCTAAAATGATTAACATACTTACAGTTCCAAAATGTAAGTATGTAGCCTTTTTAAAAGTATAAATTAGATTACAGACAAGCATTTCTGCAAACTATAGTTATTCATCTGCATAATACTTAGATTAGAATTGTACACAATCTACAAATGGGTCCTTCTGTTTACTTAATCAGAATGCCAATTTATAGGGGAGAAAATATAGTCAATTTTCTTTATGTATCCACTGGAATGGTAAACTGTTTTATATGCCTCACTTTAACAAAAATCATTTCAGAAGTGTAGAAATTAGGCCCTTTAATGGGCCTATTTTGAAACTGGACAATCTGGTAATAAGACAAAAATGAATTTTTTATTTTAAATCACTTACCATTAAATACAAAGCAAGAAGGAAACAGTGAAGGGAGTTGTTGCAATAATCTAGAGAAGTCAGGGGGAAGTAACTTGAGAGAGTGATTGTGGAGAAAAGATAAATATACTGAGGATTCAGAATCCACAGAATTTAGTGATTGACCCAAGGTGGAAGGTCTGATAGGAATCAATAACACATGCCTGTCACTGCTTTCTGAAGGGCACATGGTAGTAAGGCCACCACATGTGGTGATGTCTGTGATATCCTGCAACACAGCAGATGATGGCTGTGGTGGGGGGATGGGGAGTGTTGAGGATTATAGGAATATATATATATACCCTAAGACTTGGCTAAATCTTTCCCCAATAGGGTTGCTTTCTGTAACACACAAAGGGTTAAAGTAGATTAGAAAAACATAATTGATCTAGATTTGAATGATTGAATTTAAGGTGTTGGTGAATATATCTGTGATGTGGAAGTCCTGTTCTGGAGTTCAGTCCTTGTGTTTGTACTTTGTATACATTTGGTGTCATCAGAATGTATGTTTTAATTGTAGTCAAGGGATAGATGAGATTTCTCATACAGAATGTGCAGAATGAAGGGAAACAAACCTAAATAGCCCTGAATAACAAACATGTACAGAATAAACAGGAAGAACAAGGAGAAAGAAGGAGAGAGATATGGGAGAAACCAGCAGAGTATAGTGTCATAGGAACCAAAAGATGAAAATGTTTCAAAAAGTAAGAAGTAGTTTTCACTTCTAAATGTTGAAGAGATTACATAAAATGAGAACTGAAATATAGCATTGTACTTAACAATGAAGAAGTTTGTTGGGCTGGAAATACAACGTAATGGTACAGCATGTACAAGGCACTAGATTGGATCCCTAGCAGCATTGAAGGAAGGGGGGAAGGGAAGGGAGTTATGTGTGGTATAAATAAATAAATTAATACAAACATCCGGGTGAAATGGCACATGCCTGTAATCCCAGTACTTGGGAGGCTGAGTCAGGAGGATTGCAAGTTCGAAGCCAACCTCAGCAAACTAGTGAGGCTCTCAGCAACTTAGAAAGACCTTGTTTCCAAATTTAAAATAGGATGGAGGGTGTAGCTTGAAGATAGAATGTCTGGGTTCCATCCCCAGTACATAAATACATACATACATGCTATCTTTTAATGTGGGTGTGTGAGTGTGTACCCACCTGTCATATATGAGGAAGTCATCTTTGTATCCATTTAAGAGAGTCCAAACATCTGTTTGGTTTTCTTCTTGTTGATAGACAGGAATATGGTCTGAAACCTGGTTTTTAAGATGTGTGTATTTTAATTGTGAGGAGATTCCTTGGTGATTAACAATAGCATAGGAAATATTAGAATATCCTTCCTTCTCCAGTTTTATTCGCAGGTCTTCCAATCTAAAATATGTGAAAAATACATTAAATGAATAATTTAATTTGATTCATGGTTTCTTCTTTTTTTCTTCCACATCTTTTTCTGTGAAACTCTCCTTACCATTTTTGACTGACCCATATTTGTTCTTTATATTGTTATAAAACTCTTAAAGCTTCATTTTTGGAATTATTTAAAACTTGTGCTCAGTAAAAACCATATGCTAAGTGCTTATACAAATGTTAGTCATTTTGTCTTCAAATTAACCCTATGAAATGTATTTTTAAAAATTTCTCCTATAGATACAGAGAATCCTGCCAAATGAATATTTGGTGAATAACCTAACAAATATTTTTACATACATTTGTTAAGTGACCCAAGATCTTTGATAGCAAGTGTCAAGTTTATTCTACTCTAGCAAAATGCTTCCCTGCTTCTTATATTGAAATAACTGACCCATTTGTAGGAATGCATTTTAAAACATTTTTTGTTGCAAAAGCACTACATATATAGTAGGAAGTTGCAAAATAGAGTCCTACCAAAAGAAGAAAAATATTCATAATCCCAGAAAATCTACTGTGAACATTTTGATATATATCCTCCAAGTCTTCTCATTTGTCCTATGCAGACACAGTTTTTAACATGTGTATGTATATGTGTATGTGGTTTCTAGTTTTCTTTTACTTACATACTTATATATTTATTTAATAGCTCTTCCCTAAAAATATCCTGAACCACAGAAAGACTACCTTACCTGGATGCCTGCAGGATACACAGGTTTCAACTGGCTTGAAGAAGGGCAACCACGGTCACTGTGCCCTGGGAGTTCAGCATTGGGTTTTGATCTCTTATGCTCCAGGCTGGGGGCTGCTTACAAATGGAGCTTTGGGCCTGGCTCTCTGTTCCTCCACTAGGGAGGAGACAGAGAGCCAGCACAAGCCCCAGGCTTCTCCACATTGTTGGGGTTGGCCTATAAAAGAGAAAACCTGTAGTCTTTTTCATAGATAACTTCACAGTCATAACTAAGAATCTCTATAAATCCAGCAGATAAACCTATACTTCCTTCAAACATCTAGCCCATAGATTTTGTCTCCATTCTGTTGGGCTCACTACCCCCATTGTAATGAGCCTTTCCACACTGAATCTTCCTGTAAAGGGGAAGATATCAGCATAGCGAGAAACTGTAGGAAGTATGCTGCGGCAATTTGCCTGCTCAGGCAGCCAAGCACTTGTCTAGGAGAAGACACATGTCTAGATAAGTATTCAGGCTGGCTTATATAGCCATGTAGCATTCGGCAAACACAATCTGAGTTTCATTTGCTATACACCAAGTTCTGTCTGCTTCTTTCTGTTCTCTCCCAATCTAAGGAAGGGAAGAGTAAGTCGGGAACCCTGCCCAGAAATGAGAAGAGCAGCATAGAAAGGAGGTGGCACTGAGGACAGTACACCAATAGGAATGGGACTCGTGTCCCTTATCTCTTCAAGCTCAAACCTTCCGTATTTATAAATGTTTTGCTTCTTAATCCTTAAAGGGTAGCTGTCTGTTAATATAGGATATTAATCTCTTCAGATACAAGACTACCTGCCATAATGCTATAACCACACCCATGATAAACATGATCAGGGAAGGAAAAAACTCAACCAAGGGGGATTACCACAAATCCACTGCCCCTTGACCCTTTAAGACTCATAAAATCTACATGCAGTCTGCTTGTTGGCTTCTATTTCTTTCAGGAAACTCCCTAGGACTAGACAGCACATTTATGTAATAACTATAGCAGCCAGTTTTGTTTCTACCCTAGGATGGCAAAGAGAACATCAGAATAATTTAAGCTGTTCTGTTTCTTAATAGAATGGCTTGATTTCCCATTTTCTACACTATGAATTCATGAGAGACCCTGAGTTCAATCCCCAGCATTGCAAAACAAATAAAAATAAACTCAGTAATTACATAGCATCTTCAGCATAAACACAACATTTGGTATTCTCATTTTGACATAAAGCATGTAGTTTCAAACTGCTAAATAACAAATATAAAAGACTCTTCCTCTCGTTTCCCAGTCCCAGGTGCTAATAAAGGTATTTAGCTTGTTCCCACTATTTCCCTCCATAAAACTCATTTAGGGTTCTGATGAATAAGCCATTGGCAGAGGGCAGTGGATTAAAGATTTCACACTTTCAGATTTTTCTATCATTATAATCAATAGGTTATTCAATTTTGTTTGCTTCAAATCATTTTATACAATAAACTTTTTATTTAATTATAGTTGCCAGGTGGCTATATAAAATTAATATGAATAAATAACAAAATTGGATTCACTGGAAACTGACCCAATAACAATTAAAAAGTAGTTGTAAATTTCAGTAATCTCATCACTTTTCAATTACAGAATTTGGATTAGTTGATCATATATAGGCCCATATTTGTCTAAAATCCTCCACTAAAAGCAAGATATGTAGGTACTCTCCACATTCTCCATCTGACCAGCCCCTCATTTACCTGAAGGCTCCCATTCCCCACTGAAACTGCAAAACTGCATTCACTCACAGAACACTCGATTGTGACTTGGCTTTTAATCCCTTCTGCACTGTGGCTGGAGCCTACTCCACCCCCTCCACCTTTTCATTTATTTATTTTTCCCCGAATCTGTTCACAATATCCCTGGACATTTCTACAACACTGCAGAATGAGCATATTACAGTCAATGCTCTTCAAACCCACGGGGCTGTTTTGTTTGTCCCCCACTTTGTGTTCTCTGCATTTGGGTGGAAAATACTTTAATTTGATCATATACTAGTGCCTATTTAACATGACAGCCTTCTGCAGATTGAAAGTGCTAGATTTCTCCTCCTTCCCCTGCACTCAGCTATAACACAGCCAGGAAAGAAGACAACAAGAAAGTCAAAAGTACACATTGGGAATTTCACCCACCACACCCAAGCACTGAATCTTTTGTTTTGTTTTTTATTTTCCTCTTTTATTATTTTTATTTCCTTTACCTTTTTTCCAAGTCTATTATAAGAAAAAAACACACTTTATCAAATTCAAAAAATATTTCCCAAACTCTAAAAGAATGAAGTATTGGAAAACATGAAATTCCTACTTACACAACCCCTTCAGACCAGACTAGCCTGCTTCCTTTCTCTCTTCCTCGCTGGGTTAGTTCCACAAAGCCACAGCAAGAAACTCTGATATTTATAGTGCTGTTGTTTACCTCACCCCTGAGCTCTGATCCAAAGTTCAATGTTCTCTCCCATGGGGACCTGTAAGCCCTGCCAGCCCCCAAACAGACTATGCTTAATTACCAACTTAAAAGAAAATTGCAGTGCTGTCTTGCATAAAGAGGACAGGCTTTGACAATTACTGACTCGCTCCCTATCCTTTTCAGTCACCCCAGTATCTAGGATTTAATGGTACAGTCGGGGCGGGAAGAAGGGCTAAGGATAGACAGGGCCTCCATGTCATGTTCTTTTCCAAACTTTAACAGAGAAAAACATGTGCTGTTATAGCAAGTTATGCTGCCACTTTAGAAAAGAAAAAACATTTTTTTTTTCCTTTCCCTTTGTGGTGACAAGGTGCTAGCCTAATCCATGCTATGAGCTTTGTTAGAAAAGTCACCTGCTCTTTCATATTATTCCGGTCTCCCACTTTTATGGCCAGGGTTATAGACCAGTGTGGATTGTTTTGTTGTATTTAAGACTTGAATCCGTAGATCTCACATGACCTCTGCTCCATTTTTTTTTCAAGGAAAGGAAATAAGAAAATATCCTTCTGTCTGAAGGAAACTAGATCTCATTTATATTGTCACAGAAGCCCTACTCCCCTGGGGTGTATATGATCAAAGCACATTTATGCATGTATGGGAATGTTACAATGAAACCCATTGATTTGTACAATCAATAAGTACTAATAATTACTCATTCCTGGAAGTGCTACTCCATGGAATTTTGAGAATCTAATGTGAAATCTTTACAGATGTAAATATCCTACCAATAAAAGTGAATGGTAGTCAGATGTTGAAATAGTATAGAAATTTCAAAGTGTACGCATAAAATAGAAAATTCCTGTTTTTCAGAAAGATTGAAATTCTATCCAGTAACCACTACAATTGGCACACTCATGTGGAGGTAAGGAACAATGTGGAGGGCCCCCAGTGCCCCTCGTCTCTTCCTGTGTCCAAACTGAAAATCACAGATCACTACAGCCAGCTGCAGGATGTTTTCTGCAGTCTTGGATCCAAGCCAGGGCCTTGAACATTCCCAGGTGTTGATACAGCTGTTTAGCTGTTACCGGAAACACTGAAAGAAACTGGCTGCAGCCCTGAGCCCAAATTCCTTGAGCCCTCATATAAACTTCATGATCTTCCCCCGTCACTGCAGACATAGCTAGGTATAGCATCCCTTTTCTCTTGCAGCTCTTTGCAAGGATATCCTACAGCATTAAGAAACATAAATGTTTTGGACTGCTCACCCTGATGCTTAGTGCTTCTTATGGTTTGAATAGCTCCCACTCTCTTGTGGGAACTCGCTGCCACTGCTTCTTGGACTGACTTATTGGTTCCACACAACAAAAGCACAGTGATAGATGATGTCATCCCTGGATAGTGATGGTTTTCAAATAAGCCTTGCTTTTAACATCAATTTATTTTGTCCAAACAAACCCGCATTGATCACCATGTGCTGAGTACTGTTGCAGGAAATACGAAGAGGCCCAGATGTTATCCTTCCTACAGAGAAACATCATATCAAATTAGAAGCTACTTAAGTGATCTTTATGGATCCCAGATCCCTCTAAGAATCCAATTAAATACCTAATTTCTCCCTGGGGGGGGGAGGGGAGAATGCATGTATTCATACTTGCTTTTTAAGAGAATCTCATAGAAAAAAATCTTCCTGCAAAGCAGATCATCCCCCCCCCGCCCCCGCAGTTCATTTCCTTTACAATTTTAAATAGTCATGTTGCTCTATCTGCAGCCAGAGAACAGTATTTCACAGTCTTCTTTTGCAGCATGTAGCTTACTTAGCAGGTGCCTCCTGCCCCCAAATTATTCCTGCCAAGTGTGTAGCTGGCTCCAAACGAGAATGCCCAAGAGTGCCTGTGTCCAGGTCAGAGCATGTCTAACGCCCCCAAAACAAAAAAGGAGAAGACTGAGGGTTTGGAGCATCTGGAGGGAATTCATTCCTAGCATCTTCTGTGTTGGGCAACCTGGGACCATTCAGCATTTTCAAGAAAATACAATTTTCAAGCAGACATTGATTCAGTATTATAAGTCTTATTAAATCAAGTCACATTAAATCAAACAAATACTGATTGACTGCGTATGTGAGACACAATGCTAAATTTTTGGACTACAAAAATAAAAAAGCCATTTTTTGTTCTCCATGACCTCAAAATCTAATAGACAGATGAGTGAGGAAAAAAAACAAGTGTGATTGTGTCTTGATGCTGATGGGCACAGGTTCTGCTGGAACCTTGGAAATAAAAGAAGGTGTACTGGACGCAGCTGGAGATAGGATGGGTACAATGAGCTCAGCGTATATTTAAGCAAGTTTGACAGGCACTTTATCTCAGGTTTACCCCAAGCCTACAGAGCACACAGCAGTGTCTAGCCAGTTATCAGTTGCTGCTATATATTTATATACATAAATAAAATTATATTTGGGGAAATACTGCCTTTTGTCCTAATTTTTTTTGTGTGTGTGTGTGTGGTACTAGGGGTTGAACTTAGGGGCATTTACCTCCAAGCTATACCCCTAGACCTATTTTTTATTCTTTATTTTGAAACAGGGTCTCACTGAGTTGTGGAGGGCCTCACTTAGTAACTGAGGCTGGCCTCGAACCCGGATCCTCCTGTCTCAGCCTCCCAAGTACTGGGATTACAAGTGTGCACCACCACACCCGGCCTAAATTTTTTTTTTCTTCCCCTTGCACATACAAAAAGCTGTTCTAAATTTCATCCTTTGAGTGGTACCATATATAATATTGTTTGAGTATCTATATTGAAAGATTAGTAAGCCACTGAAAATAATCATGAAAAGCAAAGCTTTTAAAAGTGGACAAGAAGTTGGGAATGGTGGCACATACCTGTAATCCTAGTACATGGGAAGCTGAGACAGGAGGATTGCAGATTCAAGGCCAGCCTCAGCAACCTAGCGAGACCCTATTTAAAAACAACAACAAAAAAAATTAAAAGAAAAAAGGGGCTAAGGGTGTAGCTAGGAGGTAGAATGTCGCTGGGTTCAATCCCCAGTACCACCAAAAAATAAAAATAAAAAAAAGTGGACAAGATAAGTAACAATAGCCAAAGGAAGGCAGGAGAACAGCAGGTTGGATTACATAAGGCCCAGTTGGATCCTTTGCGATTTATGTGAGATTGACATATGCCTTGAAGGAAGTTTTTCTTCAAGACCACAAGTTTACATATCTGAAAATCATTTGATATGTTAAACATAGATGCAGTTGGGTGGTAACTGCATATGGTGCCAAATTTCATGTGGGACTGAACACTTTCAGGAAATAACAAACATCAAAAGAATTTTTGCCTGAAAAAAAGTTATTAATAATTTGAACAAAACAAAGCAAAGCACCTTGCCAAAACCAAGCCAGTACCTGCAGCTCTTCATGACACAGTCAAGCATCAACATGTAGGAATCATGTTGGGGTATCAAATGGTCCCTTGAATGAGTGAAACACTCACATAAGGTAAGGTCAGGGAGTTGGGGGTCATATGGAATCCAGGCCTGGTCAAACATGGGACAGGCACTACTGACAGCAATTGGCTTTCTGCTGCTCAGCAGGGCAGTGGCAGCTCCCACAGGACACACAGCTCAGCTGGTCTCAGGCTGATGCACAACAGGGAAGATGTACCCAGCACTTTGATACAAACTATTGATTCTAAATAAAAGTCTGGTTGAAGAATGAGTAAATGAATAATGAATTTTTCTGTGAGACTTAAGAATTAGATCTGATATTAACCAGAATTAACTCCTTGTAACCCAATGAGTATGCCAACTCAATAAAGAAAATCCTTTACTAGTCTTTTGGGCGGGGGCGGGAGGTACTGGGTATTGAACCCAGGGGCATTCTACCTCTGAGGTACACCCTTAGCCCTATTTTTATTCTTTATTTTGAAACAGGGCCTCACTAAGTAGCTGAGGCTGGCCGCAAACCTGTGATCCTCCTGTCTCAGACTCCCAAGTACTGAGATTACAAGTGTGTACCACTATGCCCGGCTCTACTAGTCTCTATCTTGAAATTGTCTTTATCTTAAACGTTTGCCATGCTACCAGTGAAGCTCAGGTAATATTTATCTCCTCACATATTGTCTATGTGCATAGGTCTCTCTGATTAATTGCTTCTCAAAACTAATAATGTCTTAGACCAGCTGGTAAAAACCATTACATCCCAGCCAGGCATGGTGACATATGCTTGTAATTCCAGTACTTGGTGAGTCAGGAGGATCTGGGTCCACAGCCAGCCTCAGCTACTTAGTGAGGCTCTCTACAACTTAGTGAGACCCTGTTTCAAAATAAAGAATAAAAAATAGGACTGGGGGTATAACATGAAGGTAGAATGCCACTGGGTTCAATCTCTAGTACCGCAAAAAAAAAAAAAAAAGAAAACCTCCCATTTTCCTTAAAACTTGGAGAACTTTCTGTTGTGCTTTCAGCATATTGTCCAGTTTGCAAAGAAGCCAGGTTTAGACAGTTGAAACCGTGTTTCCAGAACCACTTCTCTCATCTCAATTAAATCTGTATTTCAAGACACTCTGTATTAATTTTCTGGTGGTCTTAATTTCCCACTTCATTTTACATGTGTCAAATTATAAGAGTGTTTTGGTAAAATCTTAAGACAAATCTTAAGAATTTAAACAATTGAAAACAATTAAAATTAATACATAAATTTTAGACATGGTAGATTTACATAATCCTCAATAAAAATAATTCAACTTTTAAAAAAAAAAAAGGAAAGATGATCATAATTTGTATTTTCCCAAACTGGTGGGAAAATATATATGGGGTATAAATAAATATGATCATTCTCCATGTACTGTTCCACAATTATTTTTCATTTAACAAACATCATGGACATCCTTGCAAGTCATAGACACATTTCTATGCTAGTGTGTATAGAGTTATCTCATTCTTTTTTTTTTAAAATGCACATTTATTCCATTTTATGAATGTTCCATAATGTGTAGTCCCTTTTAATGTACATATTAGTTGATTTTATTTTTTTAAAACTTTAATCAATTATATTTATACATGTAATTTCTGTGTGGGGCACAAGTGTTTGGTTAAAAGGAATGCAAATTTCAAATATTGATTGATTCAAATTGCCTCTTGAAGTGCACCAAATAACATTGTCACCCACAAGCATATGGTAGTTACATGCTCAAATTGTTTTGTTTCATTATTTCATTATTTGTAAATTTGTATTTGTATTTCGTTATTTGTAAATTTTTTTTACTGTGTTTGCTAAGGCTGCCATAATGAGCACCACAGAGTTGGTGGCTTAAACAACAGAAATTTACTTTCTCATGACTCTGGAGCCAGGAGTCTGAGATCAAGGTGTCCGCAGGGTTGGTTTCTTTGAGCTCCCTCTCCTTGACTTACAGATGATCATCTTCCTCCTGACTTCGCATGATCTTTCTCTGTCTGCGTTTGTGTCCTAATTGCCTTTTCTTATAAGGATATTGGATTAGTCATACCCTAATGACCCGATTTTACTTAATTACTTCTGTAAAGACTATCTCAAAATACAGTCACAATTTTGGGCACGGTGACACATGCCTGTAATCCCAGTACTTGGGAGGCTGACATAGGAGAATCTCAGGTTGGAGGCCAACCTTAGTAACTTAGCAAGACCCTCAGCAACTTATCAATATCTTGTTTCAAAATAAAAAGGGTTGGAAGTCTAGCTCAGGGATAGAATGCCCCTGGATTCAAACCTCAGTACAAACAAACAAACAGTCACATTCTGGGAGGGTTAGGAATTCAACATATGCATTTGGGGACACAATTCAAGCCATAACATTGACAGTTTTATTACCTCTTCTGTGTGATATGCCAGTGATGTCCTTTGACCAATTTCCTATTAATTGGGTCACATTTTCTAGTCATTACACATATTATTTGTATACTAATGAATGAGATAATGCTTTCTCATGTCTTTCTCCCTGTTTCTTTCTTTGTTTCTCCCTTCTTTCTCCTCTCTCTCTCTCTCTCTCTCTCTCTCTCTCTCTCTCTCTCTCTCTCTCTCTCTCTATCTCTCTCTTTTCAGTTCTGAGGATTGAACTCAAAGTGGTTCTACCACTGAACTACACCCCCAACCCCTTTTTATGTTTTATTTTGAAACAAGGGCTCTCTAGGTTACCACAAGTTACTGTGCACTACCCTTGAACCTGCGATTCTCCTATCTCAGCCTCCCAAGTACTGGAATTACAGGTGTGCACCACTACACTTGGCTTTTCTTTGCTGTTTGATGTATTGACTTAGAAAAAATGCATCTTCAAACCTTGGTTTGTTAGCAATATAAGAATAAGCATAGACAAGATTTCAATTTTCCAATACCCTTAAAGGGTGAGATAGAAGCCGGGCATGGTGGCGCACGCTTGTAATCCCAGCATTTGGGAGGCTGAGACCGGAGGATACAGGTTCGAGGCCAGCCTCAGCTACTTAGTGAGGCACTCTGCAACTTAGTGAGACCCTGTTTCAAAATAAAGAATAAAAAATAGGGCTGGGGATATAGCTCAGAGGTAGAATGCCCCTGAGTTCAATCCCCACCAATACCACAAAAAAAAAAAAAAAAGAAAAAAAAAAAAATTGAGATAGAAGTGTGCCACCTCTAGTTTGTCTTGGAGTATTCAGACTAGTTCTTGCTACAATTTAATTTTAATGTAAGGATTGCATGTTCAAAGCCAGCCTTGGCAACTTGGAGAGGCTCTCAACAACCTAGTAAGGCCCTGTTTCCAATAAGAAATAAAATCGGGCTGGAGGTGTAGCTCAGAGGTAGAATGCCTCTGGGTTCAATCCCCAGTGCCAAAATAATAATAACAAAAATAGCAATAATAATAATTTAATGTAATGCCGGTAACATAAAAGTATCCTGCTATTAAATATGCAAAGCTAAGCTGGGGGTGCAGCTCAATGGTAGAGCATTTTCCTAGTATTCATGAGTCCCTGACTTCAATCAGGGACATTGTAATATAAAGGAAGCAAAACCAGCTCTCATATTTAGGTCTAGGTTCTTCTCTTTTATTAGCCCTCTCATAGTGTTGATGCAAACAATTATTAAAATGGCCACTCTAAAAACAAAGACAGACAAACATGGCCATTGTTTATGAAACCAGCCATCTTTTAGGCAGATAAATAATCATCTATATGGTCTAGTTTGACAGACACAAAAATAAGTTGCCCTGTATGCCATATGTCCCTCCAATAAAATCATCATTCTTTGCCCCAGAAAGCCCTGGAATAAATGAAATGTTTATCTGAGAGGAAGAGGTGCCATTTGCACAGCTACTCAGGACTGGAAAAGGTCAGGGGCCAAGGATGTGAGGCCCAGGAGGTTCCGATGATGGAACGTGGTGCTTAGAGCCATAGAGAACATAAGTGGTCACATGGACGTCATCAGATTTTATTTACCAGGTACTTAACTGTGTGATGTTGTTCACCAATGAGATGCACGGTCCAGAATCACTGTTCACTGAAGGGAAGAAATTAGTAGGTAACATTCAGAGTGCAGAGGTTAAACAGGAGATGAACTGCCCCATAGTTCCTTAGAAAGAAAACCATATCTCCCTCTCTTTCCGATTCATGTCTGTACAATAAAGAATCTATAGGTTTAAACCTCAGAAACTCAGAATTATAAACTGTCAGAGAAGAAAGACATCCCCTGTCAGTGAAAAAAAAGTGAGCAGAGGCCTGTGTAAGATAAAATGACTACTGCAGGAGGGGAAGGCAGGAGCAGATCTAGTGGGAAACAGAGCATGCCAGCTACCCACACTGCCTTCAGGAATCCACTGGTAATGTACAATCAGAGCTACTGAGATAAATTTTCCCTTTTTAAATGAAACACAAGTTATAAATAAGCCATCTGTTTCAGTTTTCCGGTCTTCCCTGTTTAAGTAACATAATTATTCAAAAAAAGCAACCAAAAGCAGAATATATACTTTCTCTGATTCAGACAATTCATAGAAAAATGACAAAATAGTTTTTCTTTGAAAAATGACTCTATAATAACTATTAAAGCAAATTTTTACCTCCTAGTGCATAGCTAAGTCTTGAATACATATTTGTCAGGATTATCTAATCACTGAGACACATATTTTAACCTTTTCAAGAAGCATAAAAACATACAGGCAAGTGCTTGTACATGGATGTGTACGTGTGTGTATATATATGTGTGTATGTGTGTATATACATGTGCATTGGAACTCAAGGCACTGGGGCATGACTCCAGAGTGACAGTAAACAGAGCACAGCACAAGAAGCCAGACTGAGACAACATTCTTTGAATTGACAATAGTTCTCCTTTATATAAGAATGATTATTAGTTCTTCTTTGTGCTTATGTTTTTCCTAGGAAGTCTACAATTATAATGGCTACCATTTTGAGTGCTTACCATGTGCCACTCACTATTTTAAGCCTTCCATAGGTAACAGCACATTTAATCCTCACAACAGCCCTTATGAGTAAACAAGCACAGATATGTTGAGTAACTTGCCCCAGATTGAGAGCTAGAAAGTTAGAGGAGCCTAGACTCAAACTCAACAGTTTCAGTGTTCAACAGCTGAACTGCTATGATGAGCATGGATTTGCTTTTCTTCCTGCGTATGGATGTGTGGGGCGGGGGGGGCATTTTCGGGCTAGTCATATGCATGATGAGACTTAGGATGTTAGAATAAATGCCTAGCACCCAAAGCTGAATTTTATTCTCTTGGTTGCTGGAAACAGTCGTTGTAACTATATCCCCAAAGACCTCATGTTCTAGGCTTTTTCTATTGGACAAAAGAGAATCATGTGAGGAAGGAGGCCCTGCAAACCCTCTCCTACTATTTGGCAGGCACCAGACTCTGGCATGAATACATTCAGACTCCTGCTTGGAGCCAGAGATTCAGATTGATTTCAGATGCACATAACGTACAGTTGTGGAAACGCAAATTTGAATTCCTTTTAGCCAATCATGCGGGACATAATTCTAAAATCTCTCTCTTCAACAGTCTTCTAGCTTCTGTTTAAACACTACCAGGCCAGGAAACTCATTAATGCCACAGTCTTTGGTTGAGCCTCTCCTATCACAGGGAAGACCTCCTTACAAAAAGCTAATGACATCTCATAGTACAAGCTCCACATTCAGGAATGACAGTAAGGCACATAATCTACAACTGAGGTGCCAGCCACTTGGCACAGCTCCCTTCTTATGAATCCCACCTTTTTGTTTGCATGTCCACTCCAGTTACCCTGTGAAATAACAAAGGTAAACCTAATATTTGAAAGTAATAAGCTCCAGTGGAAACATGTCCTATGTTTCTTTGGTGCTTTGATAGTCTAGAGTCATCATGTCTGCTTACTGTGCCAGTAGCATTCCAAAGATACTGGAAGGGACAAATACTGCCATAAAATGAACAAGTCCTAAAGGATGTAAGATTCTAGGAATCCGATTTCTCAAATCTCTGACCCCAAACCATCAACCCTGACCTCCAGCTCCTATATCAGTAAGACTGCTGATGTATCTCCAGGTTCAGAACGTCCTGGACTCACCCTTGGCTGCAGGGTCTGAGGGTGCTCCAGCTTCAGCCTTCGACTCACGCAGACACTGGTTCTGGCTCAGCTCGTAGTTGGCAGTACCTAGTGTGCAGATCCTGGTCATACTCTTTGACTTGGCTTTCACCTCCTGGACAATTGTCACTTCTTGCTAACCCTTCTTGTCTATTTACGTCATCATTATTTCAATCTCAGGACTGACAGAGCTCATGATGCAGAAGGTTAATCAGGGAGATGGCATGAATCCACATCCCCTTTCCCATCCTGCTTCCTGACACTCCTCGTGTAGCCCCCTGGGGCAGCCCCAGGACCTCACCTGCTCTGGGGGACCATTCCCACCTGGGCACCTTTGTTAACACCGTCAAAGTGCCTTTCCCTCCCCTCTACTTTTCAACTCAAACCCTGACATGGATTTAAAAGTTCAGACCCTGGAAATGAGATTGCCTGTGTTTGTACCAACTTTTCTACTGATTAACCTTATGACCTTAAGCAAGCTACTTAGCCTTCAATGTCTAGGTTTCCTTGTGTGTCAAATGAGAATAATAGTGGTACTACTTGTGGCAGTTTGTCTAACTGCCTGTCCAATATCCATTTCCTCCTTCTTCCCTTACATAACTCTAAAGTTTTTAGGCCACTATGTGCTCAGAACAAAAACCTCTGTTTCTGAGCCAATCCTGCTCCTGATATAAACAGAGGGATGGAGTAGAAGTCTGAAGTCTGCTAGGGACCACAAGGAGCGGCTTTCTTTCCAGGTATTCCCACTCCTTGCTTTTGCTGTTTTGCTGCTGGAATGTCAATGCACTGACTTAAATGAATCTGCTCTTTTATGACCATGGGGTTAAAAACCATATGCTGAACATGGAGGAGGAGGAAGTTAGAAGCCAAATCCTGATGATTTCTCGAGCACCTGTGTCAGCCCCAGACTGCCTGCTCCTTGATTCCTTAGTATGAGGACAGCAAAGCCTATGGTTGGTTGGTTGGTTGGTTGGTTGGTTGGTTGGTTGGTTGTTGGTTCTGGGAATGTAATCCAGGAGCGTTCTACTTTTTTTTTTTTTTTTCTTTTTTTTTTGGTGGTACTGGTGGGGATTGAACTCAGGGGCATTCTACCTCTGAGGTACACCCCCAGCCCTATATTTTCTTCTTTATTTTGAAACAGGGTCTCACTAAGTTGCAGAGTGCCTCACTAGGTAGCTAGCTGAGGCTAGCTGCAAACCCAGATCCTCCGGTCTCAACCTCCCAAATGCTGGGATTACAAGCGTGTGCCACCACACCCGGCTGCATTCTACTTCTGAGATGCGCCCCTAGTCCTATTTTATTCTTTTATTTTGAAACAGGGACTCACTAAGTTGCTGAGGCTGGCCATGAACCTGCCGCCCTCCTGTCTCAGCCTTCCAAGAACTGGGATTACAAGTGTGTGCCACTATGCCTGGCTCAAAGCCTGTGTTTTTTTTTTGTTTTTTTGTTTTTTGCGGTACTGGGGATTGAACTCAGGGGCATTCTACCTCCGAGCTACACCCCCAGCCCTATTTTTTTATTCTTTATTTTGAAACCGAGTCTCACTAAGTTGCGGAGTGCCTCACTAGGTAGCTGAGGCTGGCCTCGAACCCGGATCCTCTGGTCTCAGCCTCCCGAATGCTGGGATTACAAGCGTGCGCCACCAC
>PVLC010011614.1:0-46576 GCA_004027655.1 Graphiurus murinus | reverse complement strand
GTCTGCTCCTCAGACTCCAGCCAGCTGCCCGTTTCCCCACTCACCCTTGGGCCGATTTGCTTCTCCCCCTTCCATCGAGAAGCTGTTCCTGCGGCAGTCCTGACCCAAGCCCTGGGGTGCAGTTATCTCTGCTCCGGCTCCGTGAGGAGAGGTGAGCTGGGATGGGCCTGCGCGGGCTTAAGCTGGTCGTACCACGCGTTCTGGTCTCTGTCGAAGGTGCCTCGAAATGCCGCCTGGCTAGGATGAGGAGTTCAGGAGTCACTCACTTCAGCTCTGGCCGGTGGGGTGCAGAGGGTTGTTGTATATTTCTTTCTTAGTAGACTCCAGGCCGGGGGCCAGCTCAATGGCGGGTTCTGCCTGGCGGCGTGGCGCCGGGGCCGCGGAGACGGGCTTCTTTGCTCTCCCTGGTCGGCCTTCTGGGTTCTGCTCAGCTGTATTCCAGTTTTCGCAGCGTTTTCCACCTTTTTGTTGCTTTTTTTCTTCTTTCAAAAAACTGGATCCACGACTGATTTGAATCGAGCTCACAGCGGCTCTTGAGACGTGTCTCACTCCGTCGCCATCTTCCCGGAAGTCCAGTAACTTTCAGTCTTGATGAGTGCCACTCTGGTTCTCCCAGGAAGAGATAGGTTCAGCTGCAGCCACAAGATCTGGCTGGATCATCTGGGTAGCCAGGTCTTTGTCCAGCATGGAGCAAAATGCTGACTGATTTTGATGATTGATGATATGTAGTCACTGGCTTCACAATCTTTTACTGTTTCTTTGCTGAAGGTCTCTGGGAGCTGCCAGCCCCAACGTGACCTGGCCAAGATGGCGCCACCTCCGTTCACCAGGTGACACATGTGGAGCTCTTTACAGCCCTCTGCTCTCTCTTCTGGCTCCAATTCTACCATGTTTCATCTTTCGTTCTCAAATTTGGAATTTTTAAGTCCTAATTTCTTAAAATATCTTCTTCAGCCCCTCCCTCTTTCTCCTTCTCTGGAATGTTAATGTATGTATAAGTGACCATTTGAAGATGTGTAACATTCACTGGTGCTTTTAATTTTTCAGTCTCTTTTTTTCTTTGTTTCATTTTTAATTCTTTCTATTACTATGTTTCAAGTTCACTGATCTTTCCTGTTGCACTTTATTTTTATTATTTGTGCATTGTAAGCATACATCTTTGTTAGGTACAAATTGATAACGACATATGTGCCCACATTTCTCATTTGGCCCCTTCCCCAAATTCCCACCCCTCTCCCTTGCCCTCCCTCCCTCTCAAGTTCAGTGAGTAACCTTGATATACATTAGGGTGTTCCCTCCCCCATCAATCCCCTTCAGCTAAATCAATTCCTTTGCTTATCGAGGGTCTCTCCTTTTCCATCTGGAGACCCTCTTATGCCCCATCTTCTCCCTAGCATCCGCATATTAGGGAGAACATATGCTTCTTTACTCTTTGTGACTGGCTAATCTCACTTAACATAATGTTTTCCAGTTGCATCCATTTCCCTGCAAATAATATGATTTTATTCTTCTTTATAGCTGAGTAAAATTCCATTGTATACATATCCCATAGTTTTGTGATCCATTCATCTGTCAATGGACATCTTGGCTGCTTCCATAGTTTGGCTACTGTGAATTGTGCAGCTATGAAGGTAGATACACATGTGTCAGTCTGATAGATTGGTTTCCATTCTTTTGGGTAGATACCCAGAAGTGATATTGCTGGATCATATGGTAGGTTCATTCTCATTCATCTGAGGATCCCCCATACTGTATTCCAAAGTGGTTGCACTAATTTGCAATCCCACCAACAATGTATTAGAGTTCTACTTCTCCACATCCTCACCAGCATTTGTTGTTGTTGTTCATGTTTTTTATAATTGCCATTCTGATTGGAGTTAGGTGAAATCTCAAGGTAGTTTTGATTTGCATCTCTCTGATTGCCAATGATGTGGAACATTTCCTCATACATTTATTGGCCATTTGTATTTCTTCTTTTGTGAAGTGTCTATGCAGGAAAATGGAAATAAACACCACTTTCTCACCCTGCACAAGAGTCAACTCAAGGTGGATCTAAGACCTAGAAGTTAGGCCAGAGACCTTGGAGCTACTTGAAGAGGGCATAGGACCAACACTTCAACACATAGGCACAGGTAAAAACTTTCTCAACAAGACCTCAAAAGCACAAGCAACTCAAAGGAAGATCAATACATGGGATTGCATTAAACTGAAGAGCTTCTGTGCAGCAAAGGAAACTATCAAGAACCTCAACAGAGAGTCTACAGAGTGGGAGAAAGTTTTTGCCAGTTACTCTACAGATAGAGATCTAATATCTAGGATATACAAAGAACTCAGGAAAATCACAGCCAAGAAGGCAAATAACCCAATCAAAAAATGGGCAAAGGATCTAAATAGACACTTCACAAAAGAAGAAATACAAATGGTCTGTTGCACTTTATAATCTGCCTTTAATTCTGTTTAGTTTATTTTTCCATCTTAGACATTAATTTGTGTCTCCGGAAATTCAACTTAGTTCATTTAAAAATATTTTCCATGCCTCTGCTTAATATTTTCAATCTTTTTTTCTATAGCTTTTTGAACATGTGGGATTATAGTCACAATAAGTGTTTCAACCTCTTCTTCTAATTCTGTCATCTGTATCATTTCTTGGTCAATTTCAATTGATTAATCTTTCCTCATTAAGGATATCTTTCCTTTCTTTTTTTCTTTATAAGTCTGAGAACTTTTTTATTACATGCTAGACATGTTAATTTTATCTTGTTGGGTGCTAAATATTTTTATATTCCTATAACTATTCTTAAGCTTTGTTTAGGGGCACAGTTTAATGTACCAGAGAGGTATTTAGTCTAAAGTTCATCTCTCCCATGACTAAGGGAAGATCTTTCTTAATTAGTCTACCCAGCATCTTTTAAGTTTTGAGAGTTTCCAAGCTGACAATTACAACTACAGTTTTCTTATATCTGTGTGATTTTCCAGGCCTCGGGTATTTTCCTCACATGCACGTACTGATCAGAACTCAACAGAATACTTGAGGAGAACCCTCTAGAAATCTCTAGAGTTCTATCCTTTCTGTCTTCTATTTTGAAAGCCCTTCCACCTTGGCTTCCCCTAACTTTTGAGAAAAAGAGTGCTGTCTATTGTGGTTGGTCACTTAAGGGTGATGAAACTAACACTCATTGACTGCTAAAAGGCACTGTTGTTTATGGATCTGCCCACTGAATTGTCACAGTAGCCCTCTGGTGTGGGGATTATTTTTAATCTCAGTTTTACCAATGAAGCAAATAACGTTCTCAGTCAGAATGTCGTGAAACTGAGGTTCAAACAGTTTTCCAAGTCCAGGCTGCACTCCCTGCCATGATGCATAATCAGTGTAATCCTTGTATGCTTCTTTCTGTTTCAACAGTATAGAGGATGCAAAGATAGAGTCAGGGAGGCCCACTAGAGACCCAGCTAAGGGATGGGCAAGAAGGAGAGAGCTATGACTGTGTCACTGGAGTTGAAAAAAGAAGACAGACTTTGAAGAACAGGTGGGAGGGGGCTATTCAAGAACCAGCCACTGGACAAGCTCAGCAAGAAAGGACTCCAGATTATTTCCAGGAGCTGGGCTGGGGCTCTGGGCACGGAGGCCAGTGGGGCCAGATGGAGAGAAGGAGAGGGTTTCAGAGTAAGAAAGTGGAAGGATGGAATCTGACTACCCATGTCAGTAAACAGCCAGACGTGTATGTCTGAAGGTTAGAATGAGAGAGGGGTTAATATATCTGGAAAGTAAAATGTTTACCAGTGCTCACAGCACTATGAAAAAGATATTGCTAATCCAAACTAGCCAAAACTAGCTAAAACTGGAGATTTATTTTTGTTTTGATGCTGGGGATTGAAGCCAGAGGCATTCTAACTATGAGCTACACTCCCACTCCTTTTTATTTCTTATTTTGAAGCTGGTCTCACTGAGTTGCTGAGGCTGGTCTTGTACCTGAAATCTTCCTGTTGCAGCCTCCCAAGTACTAGAATTACAGGCATGTGCCACCTTGCCCAGCTAGCGTTTTGTTTGCTAGTTGTTTTTTTTTTTTTTTAAATCTAAATTTCTAAAGGCTAACATGATCCATGTGTGGACTAGAGCTGCCTATTAGAGCCACTTCCAACGAGAAAATGGTGCAGGCAAACCATATGTATAACTATACCAAAAAAACAAAAACCCAGTCAGCCAGGCCTCCTTACTCAGGGGAGCAAATGCCTACGAATATTAAATACAATACTGCCTTTGGGGACCACCAGCATCCTCTGTCCCCCCATTCAGATATCTGCTATTCACCAGCAGATTAAGCGGGTCAGTCTAATATGTATTAATGAGTCCTGAAGTATCTTTCATAATTTGAGATCTGGTCTTGCCTTGAAGTTTCCAGGTTCTAGAAACTTTGTTATTTCTTCTTTTGTTCACTTGCATCATCAAAGGGATACAAACAATCATTTTTCCATTATTGGAGCAGAACCCATTATGGCTGCTGAGAAGCGGTAATTGAATTTATCAAATACAATTACCTGCACTCAACCTACCTCCTCCTCAGGGTGCCTTTCTAGGTCAGGAAGAGTCAAGTCCACCTCTCTCAAAGGAGCCCTGTGTGTTTGAATGGCTTCCTAGGAGACTTTGAGAGGCATGTAATTACACTTAACTTAATTTTTTTGGTCATTAGTCTCAGAGGCTTTGATCCAAAGTCTCTATTATTCTGATATAAGGAAAATAAAGCTCCACCTCAAATTAAATATTTGCCTTTGCATACAGTTTGCTGTTTATTGTACAAGTAATCTTCTGATAGCACCTTTGGCTTCCAGCAGCCATTTCTGGGCTTGGAATCTTTTCTAATTTCCCTTGTGTTTCCTCGTCAGGTCACCAGGAGCACAAGACGACTCAAGTTTCATGGGTACTGCTAGATCTCAAGGCCTCAAGAGGTGACACATACATGGGAATCTAACATCTTTCCTGGTTTTTGTGGGGGTTTTTTGTTTGTTTTTTCCATCTGAAGGGGAAAGAGGTGTTCCTGTTAGAAATGCAAAGTGATGGAGGAAAAATAAAGCTCTTACCAATTTGTTTCATGTAATGAATCCATTGTAAATCACATTTTGGCCAACCTTCCATTTTCAACCAACTTTTATTAAGTACTAACAATGTGAGCCCACATTATACCTGCCCTCAAGGACCTAACAGAATTGTAAAAAAGACATGTGAAAAATCAGTAGTAGGAGGAGGCCAAGTGAAATACAGGTTGTCATAGAGGTGCAAAACCCAGGTGGAAGGACTTCAGATAGAGAAGCTAACTTACTAGGACATCTCTCTTCAGCTTTGAGGCGACACCTCCCCCTGCTTGATGGCTAAGCTAAGCATCACATTGTTTTCAATTCTCCATTATCACTATTCTTTAGGGACTACCTGGACTCTCCCCAACTTAGACTATGGAGTTTGTCATCCAAACACAGTGACTACCTTTTCACCCTGCTTCTTTGTATCATCTTGGGAGAATTTTGCATCCAAGTAAATGAGGTCTATCATCCCAGCCTCTAGGTCCTTAAACATTCTCAACCCCAGTGACCCTTACCTCCTTTCCACATTGAGCTGCCCACCCCCCATCACCACCACCCAGAACTACCTTCTTGACCAGACTACTCCAGTCTTGACCTCACTATCACTGCAGATCTCAACCTCTTAATCCTCCAGCTATCACTCACACTTCCCACTACACCTGCTCTCTGGCCTCACCTTGACCCCCTAGCTCCTCACTCTACTTCCTGACATCACTACTTCATCCAGTCAAGACCTCTGAGACCTATGGGTTCAGCTCTGTCCTCTTATCTTTCAGTTATATCCACCCCCATAAACTCCTAATCCTGAAGTAATTGAGATAGCCACCTACTGTACCAGGGTTACATTTAAGGCTTCTGGAGAAAAATCAGTGACACTTTCAACACTAAATTTCAAGTCCCCTTAGAGTCTCTTCCAAATTTTTCTGGTTTTCCTCAAGTTCCCAGTCCAATTTCCCCTCCTCTCTCAGTTGTCCATAATTCTTATTTTACAGAGATATAAATAAAAATCTCTCAATTTCCTACCCCTCGTCATTACCACTTAGAAATCTACCTGCATGTATCCTTGACCTGAGCCCTCCTCCATGTTCTCTAGGCTTCCTCATGGACTTGCCTGCTTCAGCAACAAGTTCTCTTCTATAACCAGCAACGTCTGGATTCCCCCTGGATTCTTTACTTCTTCCTATACACAAGCTTATGCCCAAGTTTTCTTGGATTCATCCTCCCCTCTCCCTTCACCACACAACACCTCTTTCTTTCACAGCCATGCAATCCCTGCCCCAAACTCTTGATTTTCCCTTTCTATGTTCTACATTTTTTATCTACAGCCTGTATCACCTTCTAACATGCTATAACTGTACTAATTTGTTATGTCCATTGTTATCAGCTATCTTCCCTCACTAGAATAGAGTTATTTCTTGATCCCAAGGTCCAAGAACAGTGCTTGGCAATGTACTAGGTGCTTAATAGGTATTTGTGAAAGATGAGTTTAATTGCCACCAGCAATCTGCCAAATCCAAAGAGAACTTCCTGGTCCTCAAATTACTGGACAAATGAGCAACTCCTATGCTGTTAAGTGCTGCATCATCCCTGAGCCTCTCTCTTCCTTTACTTCTCTCTCTCTCTCTCTCTCTCCTCTCTCTCTCTCTCTCTCTCTCTCTCTTTTCCTCTCTGTCTCCCCCCCCCCACACACACACACACATACTCCTGCCTTCCTCCTTCCCAGGTCTCTCTTCCTTCAACTACTGATGTGGCATCCCTCCTCCCTAGTCTCCCCACATTCCCCTAAGAAAGGTCCTCCATGCTCAACATATCAGCTGCTTCTTGATCCTGGAACAACTCTCAAGTGTTCTTGTTCTCAAGTTGCAGACTGATTAACCAGCTGGTTACCAGATAACCTCAGATTCAGTGTGTCCAGACCTGCTCCTCTTCCTGACTTCCCTTTCTCAGTGAGTGCTATTTGCCCAGTTGGCCAAGCCAGAAACCTGGGAGTCATTCCCTATCACTCCTTCTCTTTGGCCCTACTCATCTGATTCACTACCGCCAGTACCCTTATCTCCCTTGATGCCATCTCCTATCTACCTCTTACTTGAGCTGCCATCACAGTCTCCAGCAATCTCTCGGTTTCTTTTTTCTTTTTACATGTAGAAATTGTACATTTGGAGGAAGGGTACAGACTGGCATTTCAAAATATGTATACAATGTGTAATCATCAGGTCAGGGTAATTGCCATCTCCATTACCTCAGACATGTCCCATTAGTTTGTGTTGGGAACATTTGGAATCCTCTCTATGAGCTAGTTTGAAATATTGGTCAGCCATGGTTGGCCTACTGTTGCTATGGAAGAACTATTGGCTTCGACTCTCACCCCTTCAGCCTGCTACCATGTGATCCTTCAGCCAGATAACTCCCTAAGCTATAGGGAGAAAAATCTAATCTATCCTCAGTCAGGAATGCAAGGTCTTTTGCACAGGGCTTCAACATCAGCCACCACCCTCCCCATGACACCAGTTCTGACTCATGTGCAGCTTCCTGAAGGACAATGCCACTCCTGCCTTCAGCCTCTATGCATGCTTTTTCTGCTGCTGCTAAAGGCCAACCTCTGCCTGTCTATCTCTATACATCTCATTCTTCACAACTCAGGTGCCACAGCCTTCTAAAGCCTTATCTGACTCCTTCAAGCAACCTGAAGCATTCCACCACCACCCCTCATTTCCTACATGCCTCCACCATGCACTTACCTCATGGTCTTGTAATTACAATAAACCTCCCCTGTTGGAAAAACTGAAAGCATTTCCTTTAAAATCAGGAAAAAGACCAGGATTTCCATTCTCACCATTCCTATTCAATATAGGACTTGAAATTTTAGCCAGAGCAGTTAAGCAAGAGAAGGAAATAAAAGGGATACAAATAGGAAAGGATGAAATCAAATGATCACTATTTGCAGATGACATGATCCTTACCTAGAAGATCCAAAATGCTCAACTAAAAGACTTCTAGAGCTAAGAACAAATTCAGAAGAGTAGTAGGATACAAAATCAACATATAAGTCAATACCTTTCCTATAGACCAAACACATCTGCTGAAAGAGAAAACAGGAAAACAATCCCACTCACAGAAGCCTCAAAAATTCAAATACTTAGGAGCAAATCTAAGGAAATGAAAGATCTCTACAATAAAAATTATAGAACACTATAGATGTAAAGACCTCTCATGTTCATGGCAGAATTAAGATTGTTAAAATGACCATATTATCAAAAGCAATCTGCAGATTCAATGTAATTCCCATCAAAATACCAGCGACATTTTCACAGAATTAGAAAAAAACAGAACTAAAATTCATATGGAAGAATAAAAGGCCCAGAATGGCCAAAGCAATTCTAAGCAATAAAAGCAACACTGGAGGCATCACGATACCCAATTTCAAATTATATTACATATATGGTAACAAAACCAGCATGGTACTGGCATAAAAACAGACATGTAGACCAATGTAATAGGATAGAAAACAAAGAGACAAATGCACAGATAGTTATATGATCCTTGACAAACTTGCCAAAAACATACTTTGGAGAAAATAACAGAAATGGTACTGAGAACACTGGATATCCATATGTAGAATCATGACCCTGATCCCTATTTCTCTCTTTCCCCTAGAAGGGGGAAAGTGAAGCTGGATGTAGTGTCACACATACCTGTAATCCTAGTACTTGGGGGCTGAGACCAGAATATTGCAGATTCAAGGTCAGCCTCAGCAACTTAGGGAGGTCCTCAGAAATTTAGCAAGATCCTGTCTTAAAATAAAAAATTAAAAAGGGGGGCTGGTGTGACACTTAGTGGTAGAACACCTCTGAGTTCAATCCCCAGTACCAATATATTTATAAGAGGTGCTGCTCAGTAGACTCTAGGTCCTTCTACCAGAATAATGTTTTATCTGTCATATTTAAATTCCACATAGAATGTCCTTTGAGAAAAGGGGTTTCATTGCTTTTAAAAATATTTGAAAATTAGTCTTTGACTATCTCTCAAAGTCTTTTCTTAAAACCGGTATTTGGTAGGAGCCAACAGAGAAAAATGTGAGTTTTGACACTGGCCTGCAGGACCAGAATCTTGTTCAGACTGGTCCAGAAGCTTTTGAGAGACTGGAGATGGCCAATTCTAAGACTGCCTCATGCACAGGGCAAAGTCTGTACTGTCTCCTTCACACTGCCCATAAAACCCAGCTCCAGGCAGAGACCACGGCACAAGATAAATCACAGAATGTCCAGGTACCAAAGAAGCTTGGAGATCCTCCAGTGCTTACCCCCATTTCACAGACATTAAAACTGAGGTCCTGAGAAAGGAAAGCACGAGTCAGCCACAGAGCTGAGACTCTCTCCAGCCCCTCTTTATGGGTACTTATATCTATCTTTTCCTGCCAGTTTGTGTTTAATCAATGTCATGCCTACCTCTACAACTCCCTTAGAATGAAAATGCATCCCCAACAATGCCAGAAGTGTTTTCCTGCAGGGTACTGGGCATTTACTAGAGATTGGTGATCCCTGGAAAACTGAATGTCTCATCAATCATACGAGTAGCTGTCTCAAAGGGCCTGAACTATAATGTCTCTTTTGTACTTCCCAGAAAGGTTTGGGTTTTTTTCTTTGTTGCTTTTTGGTTTTTGTCTCTCTCCTTCTCAGACAGAATTCCTGGTCTTCGCTACCCAAATAAAGCCTCACAAAGGCAGTTAAGTTCTTTACCTACCTTTCAAACAACTGAATCCTGTCTTTGGGGGAACACCAGCCCCTGGTGAAGCAGAGGCCAACTATGGGCAGGGCTCATTCTGGCCAGGGATCTTACTATCTAAGCCATGGTCAGAGCTCAGCAGAGAGTCAGCCAGCAAGTCCATTTCTTAAACTGATGAACAGTTAGAGACTGAGCCAAGTACAAGGTCAGGGTGAAGAGCAGTATCTGAAGGAATGAGGAGACCAGGCTGTGAGGAGAACTTGGTGGAGGGGTCCCATCTGACTGTGGGCTCTGCTCTCCTTGCCACCTGTCACTGGTTACACGTGACCAGATGAACACAATTACCTCAGAGGGAATACCTTGAAGCTGAGCTTTCCGCCCACACCAGACTTTCCTCTGTGGCTTTCTGTTTCTTCCTCAGTTCCACCATTCTTCTAGTCTCTAGATCTGAACTCAGGCATGTCCCGTTGATTGTCCCTGTATTCATGGTTTTTCACATCTGTCCCTAGCACCATCTTGGTCTCCCACACCATCCAACCTGGCCCAGAATTTTATAATCACCTCTTACTGGGCCCTTCCCCTTGATCTCTCCAACTTTCTCTCATACATAGATAGCCACATTAATCTTTCCTGACACTACTTTGCATGTGGTCTTTGCTCATAAACTTGCAACATTCCCCAAAGTAATAAGCTGGGACTTCAAAGCCCCCCCATAATTGAACCTTGTACCAAATTTCCAGACTCACCTGCTTCTCACAAGTGCACTTCCACATGTGTATAAATGCACAGCTTTTGATTTTCCAGATTATATGCCCACTCTCCCTTAGAGATATCCAATGGGTTCGTGTCATGGTACCATTGTTCTCACCATTTCCCCCATGACGCACCTACAACCCATAATCTTCACATTGATATCCTTCTCATCCTTTCTACCTTCGCTCTTTTCTCTGCATCTCCTGGGCCCACAGAGAGGCCTGTCCATCTTAAATGCACACCCCATTTTTCATCTGCACTATTTATGTGCTCATGCATCCACACAACTGAATAGTTAGACAGGCCCTGTGTTATTACCATTTTACAGGACCAGAAACTTTCTACAAAGCTGAATGATCTGTGCAGTGGTGAGTATTTCAGCAGTAGTCCTGGTCTCCAGCCCAGCTAGGCCCTCTCCCATAATCCCTGAAATGCCAAAGACAGCAGCCAGGGTATTAGGAAGAGAAGGGGCAGGGGGAGGGGAGAGAACAGACCATGTTCAAATACTCTGAGGAGAAGCAGCTCCCCAGTCAGCCAGAAAAAAATAGGGCAAGCTCGGCTGGAGGAAGAATCTAGCCTAGCGCCCACCATGTAACAAGCTAGACCTGAGGCAGGGGAGGGGACTGTACCTGCCCCCCTCACCAGTGCTAAAAGCATGTGTTGCTGGTGGCCTGGGCAGCAAGGCCTGAGGCTACTACCAACTTTATATATTTCTGTTATCACATTAACTTGGGGGAGGCCACACCATTTGTTAGACCATCAGAAAAACAGTGGCCAGGCCTTCAAAACAGGGTGCCTTTGTCCACGGCTGACACTCTGGCCCAGAGCCCAGCTCGGCTTCAGGGGAAGATTTAGGTCAGAAGAAAAATGGGGGTGGGGTGGCTACAGCCTTACAATCTGTTTTAACTAAAGATTAGGGAGGTGTTTCACCTCTTCCCACAGTCACACCTATGCTCCTAGAGCAGGGGAAGGAAGCGGCTGACCTTACTATAGTAATTTACAGCTGACTTTGAAGACAAAGTATTGGTAGGCCTCGCCGAGAAGGAAAAAAAAAAAAAAGCTATTTGGCAAATTCTCATCATCTGGAATTTCCCCAGGCCATTTTGTTAGACTGTCACCTTTATCCAGTCAGTGTAAATCAGAAAATCTGCACCAACCTCTTCAGAGTGTAAGGACCTGTGCAAAAAGAGATGTGGTACAACCAGAAGCTTCTGATCAGCTATGGATGGGAGAGGGGGATGAGGTGCCAGGGTCCACACAGCTGGGAATGATTTCCAAGGCAAACAAGTCTCCACAGGCAAGAAAGATGGTGCTCTGGACCATTCAGAGTTTGAGGGCTGTGTCTACGTTATAGTAGGGTCACTTTAACAATGCTACAGGGGACAGTACTCAAAGATGAACAGCAGCCCCTTCCCAATCTGTCACATTTTTCCTGTCAAATGTCCTTTCCAAATGACTCCTTTTCACAGGGACCAAAGAACCTGTGCTAAAGAGCAGTTCTTCTCCTCCATGCACATGTATAGGGTCAAAGGGTAAGAAAAGGCCTGGCTCTGGTTGGCAGAATCAAGAGCTTGCCTACTGGCCTTGCACACCATCTTCTGGACAAAGACGGTACTGCTGCCAAGGAGAGGATGTTAGGTCCAGGCTTCTAGAACAAACCAGGAAAGCAACCAGTGAAGAACCAAAAACAAACAAACAAACAAACATTTTGAATGCCAAGAAACCAATAATTGGTTTTATTTTCTACAGCAAAGATGCACTTAGTGATATACTTCTTTGTATGCTCACTTAACAATATGCCGTTGAGCACTTACCCTGTGTCAGATGCCATGCTAAGTGCTGAGGTAGATAGGAATCAAACGGTCTCTGTCCCAAGAAAGACTAGAGTCTGGAAGGGGAGAAGCATGTGAGCCCACAGCAACATTTGAAGTGATCTATTCAAGAGATCAATCACAGGCTTCAGGCCCAGAAGAGGAAGTCTGCTAAGGGCACTAAAGGGCCTGAGGAGAACAGAGAAGGCCACGTCGAAGGTGGTGGGAGCAAAAAGCGAGAGCAGGCAAGGTTTGATTAAGTCTTGTTGAAAGGAAAACTCCCACTACTACTTTCAGACACACACACATTCAGTTGCACTGTTAAAATTCTGGTCACCAGGAACCTTGGAGGGTGTCTAGAGCAGGGAGAGGGTTAAGGGTTATTTCTCAAGACTACTCATGGGGGTCTATAGGTCCACTGGTGCAGTCCACATGTATGGTAGAGTACCAAAACCAAGAGGAAGCAAAAGCAACCAGAGACTGAAGTAAAACAAACCTGGCTTTGGATCTCAACTTTGCTACTTAACAGTTGTGTGACATGGGAAAATCACTTAAACCTCTCTGAACCATGTCCCTTCACAAATACATAGGGTGATCATAACAACCTCCCCAGAGGGAATGAAATGAGGTCATGCCTGTGGACCAAGGCCCAAGGCCTGACATATACACATCCTCATAAATGCTTGGCAGTGGTGCCAAGGTACTAGTGTGCTTGTTCCATAGAGCGGGGGGGGGGGGGGTAGTAGGGAGAGGTATACTGGGAATTAAACCCATAGGCACTCTACTTCTGAACAACATCCCCAGCTCTTTTTTATTATTTTGAAACAGAGTCTTGCTAAGTTGCTGAGGATCTCGCTACTAAGTTGCTCAGGCTAATCTCTGTTTAAAAAAAAAAAAAAGATTTTAGGGAATTAGGGAAGCTGAAAAAAAAAAACAACCTCATGAACCAAAAGTAACTCAGCAAGGCAGTTTATTTCTGTGCAGAAGGGTGCATGCACACTGGGCGGGCAGTCCACTCAACCTTTCATCTCCTGATGCAAAGGCCACTAGGCCATTCCTCATTGGCTGGAGTTTGGCTTTTACAATCTAACCCCGTTGGGTAGTTTTCACTGGGCAGGTTTTACAAAAGGAGAAACATGAAACCACTATATCAGGGATTGGAACATACAGACACATGTATAAAAGTTACAAAATGGATACCTAAGCTACAGTCACAAAATGGAAACCTGCCAGCTTCTATGTGATCTTTTAACTTCAATAGAAAAGACTGCTTTCCTTTCTTACACCTCAAACCTGTGATCCTCCTGTCTCAGCCTCCCAAATACTGGGATTAGAGGTATGTGCCACCATGGTTGACTCCCCATAAAGCTTTTAGTGTTTAGCTGTTCCCAGGGCATCCCTACACCTCTCAGGCATCTTCCAAACAGGGTTTTCAAGTACTGCCTGGGACATAGTAATGCTAAAGCATCACTGTTTATCTGAAATTCACATTTACCTACTCCTCCTCTATTTTTACCTGCTAACTCTAGCAACTAGCAACCCTACTTCCAATCTCATGCTGGGTCTACGACCTAAGATCATTAATGGAGCTAGTGGAAGTGGACTGGGGCTGCTGTGTGGGGCCCCTTGAAGCTGCAGGGAGTACAAGCCAAGGCCAGGGCTTCCCAGCAGTTTCTGTAAGTCAAAGCTTTGTTTTGATCTACTTTATAATAATGACCCAGTGTGCAGAAAAAGCTGCTTCCCCACGAACTCTGTGGGAGACTAGTTCCACAGGAGGGAAAGACAGAGTGTGACAGGGAAAATGAATCTATAGTCAAAGAAACTTGGGGAGATCTGCATTAAAAGCCCCATTCCTTCACTGTTAGACTTCTGCAACCCTTCAAGACACCGATGTAAAATGTGAATTTCTACAGAAGAATATGGCATGCTTCCCAAAATTATCCAGCCAAGGAAACTTGATCTTCAGGGTATATCCCTTGGGGATACCCTCTGGGAAGCACTGCCCTAAGGTTGACATCTGAAAGCAAAGCCATGTCAAAACTTCTATAAACTGCAGGCAAGATCCAGTGCTCATACAGTCTCTGTTGGTAACAAAGGTAGCCTTGTAGTCAGTGGGCAGACAATGTAACTATGGCTGGTGTTGGGGTTTCTAAGGTGGGTCCTACATGAAGTGCTTGGAAACACACAGGAGTCCATCATCTGGTGGCTCCATGAAGGGTTCTGGGAAGTCTTCCCCTAACTCTCAGTCATCATCTCTCCCATTGTTCGTCTTGTGCGCCTAAAATTCCACCATTTGGGTGGAGAGGCTTTAAATGCAGATATGCCTTGGAAGGGTGGCACCTTGAGCTCTTATCAGAGGGGGTCACCAGGACTGTGTGGTTTGTAGATGGGACCCCTCTCAAGGCACAGCTCTGGTGCCAGCTTTGTTTTTCTGAGCAACGCCATGGTTGAGGCTCAGAGCAGGGTTTAGGTAGGACAAGCTTAGGCAAAAGGACTTTCTGGTGCTGCAGAGAAAAACCCATAAGTTAAGCACTTTCAGCATTTGCCAAGTTCAGGTCTTACATGAAATCTTACAAAAAATCTACCAGGCCTGGGGTGACAGCCCCTCATATGAAGCTTAATCCTTCTCTATGGGTTCATCTCACCTCTGAAGCTCCAATCCATTCAGAGGTTAATAAGTTATCATGCAATTACCTAGAACTTAAGGCCACAGGTCAGCCTTGGGCCAGGCCTGCTTTAATTTACTGGTAACTGAGCACTGCCTACTATTCCAGTTCTAAGACCTGAAAATTTACTCTTATCTTCTCATTTTATTTCTTAATCCCTATACTTGACTCCCTGCCAAACCCTCTCCTCCTCCTCCTCCCTCAATTTTTTCCCTTATCATTCCACTTCAGGTCCCCCAGCTCTTAGCCCTGCTCCAAATCTAAAGACAAGCCCAGGAACATACTGTCACAGCTTGCAAATGCTCCTACATGCTGGAAGCAGCTATGCTCCACCCGCCTGCTGGCACAGCTGCTGCCTTACATCTGCTGATGTCCCTAATTTTGGATGCCCCATGACTGCCCACCACCAGTCTCACTGGCACTGCTCCCAGATATTCCTGTTTATGCATACTCCTCTCCTCCCCAGAGCACAGACCTCCACAAAACCGGTGCCACGTATTTGGAATGCCATGAGGCAGTCTCTGGAACTGGAATCCCTCCCAAGGGACTGTGGGGTCAGCTTTTCTGGGGTTACCTGATAATTCTGCAAATGGCCAGGAGGAGGGATTCCTGGAAAAACTGAGCTGAAAGTCTTCCAATAAGGACAAACTGGAACCACAAGAGGGCAGTGTTGGCCAACACTCCCTTCCTCCTGTTGGTCGCCCTCCTGTTGCTGCCAAGGACAGAAGGATGAGTACAGATGGAAAAGTGGAGTTCTTTATGGGAATAAGTTTATGATAACTTACATGAGACAAAAAAGTATCATATGAAACACTCAAGGAGGCTTTTTGAGAAAGACTCCAAATTTATAATAGGGGAGACCCCTCATCACCTCACTAGGTTGAGCTGGTTTGAGCACCTGGAGCCAAGAAAGAAGAATCTAGGTCAGATAAGTGTTAAAAGCAGGTGCATGACTACACTGCACTCTGACCCATGTGTCATGAGGCCTCTGGTTCTTCTTGGGGTGTCTGGACACACAAAAAGAAAAGATATGGCTCTAGGACCCTATGGTCCACCTGCCTGTGTCCCAAAGGGAGCCAGCAGCCTAGCCAAGGCCACTGGCCTCGCTTCCAACCACTCTCCTTTCATCTCTCTACCTTGATGTGGGTAAGTTAATTGTAAGTGAATTCCCACCAAGATCATTATAAATCCAAGCCTTATCAATTTAATTCCACTTTAAATACTTGAGCAGTGAGCCCTCAACCAGCCTCTAATCTAGTGGAAGGGTCACTTTATCATAAAGTAGCCAGAGAAATGTGAAGCTGTTTCACAGGTGGTAGAAGGTGGAAGCCAAAGGGGACTCTCACTGGTGGAGATAGGGGAGAGGGTTTTTCTAGGCTTTCAGAAGCTGCCAGTGAAGAGGCAGGCCAGCATGGTGCGTATTTAGGGAACATCAGGAATCTCTCTCTCTCTCTCTCTCTCTCTCTCTCTCTCTCTCTCTCTCTCTCTCTCTCTCTCTCTCTCTCTCATGCTGTTTTATACTTCACAAAGGTAATAATTGCATATGATGGATGAGCCTTGGTACTTTCTTGCAGAGGGTCATGAACTTGGAAGAGGCTTAGAAAATATTGGTTTGGAGTGACTTCTGGAAAGTCAGGACAATGACATGGGTGTGCTGAAAGGGAACTGACTTGCTAATATGCACATGTGGTGCCCTTTACCCATTTAATACCGCTTGGCTGCAAATGCACCCTTCATTGCTCTGCTTGTGATTCTGAAGTGGAACCCTGTAAATATTTCTCTTGCCTGATGACATGATATTAAGCTTTTTTAGTAGAGGGAAATCGAAGAGCCATCTCAGGACAAAGCACTGCTCTTCCTGGTTCTGGGCACAGAATTTTTTCTAACTCTTGAAATGCTAGGATGCTTGTCCACATCCAGGGTACCTAGTGGCCCTTTACTACTTCCTCACCTCCAGAGAGTTTCAACAGCACCTTGGGGGCAGCTCCCCAACAAATTTCTCAGCTGGGTTCTCTCTAGTGAATTCCTGTCAAGTTCAATACCCCTAGGCAACTTCCTAGTGAGTTCTGTTGACCCCCAGAGGGTTTGCCAGCCTTGAGCTGCTTGACCTTGACCTCTGTAAACCTTTACGCTATCCAGTAGTTCAGCCACACCCTCTCCAATTAGGTCTGAACTCCTGTCAGGGAGCACATCTCACAAATTTATTCTTTTCTGCATTTATTAAGAGTTTTTGTTTCAGTCAGCATTCTCATCGCTCTAACCCAAAATATCTGATGACCACAACTTAAAGGAAGATTTGCTTGCTCACAGTTCTGGACTTTTCAGATGTTTCAGTCCATGTTGGGCTGGGTCATATCTGAGGAGCTCAGGGCTTGGCAGCAGGAAGCACAGAGAGCACAAGTGAAGGGATGCTGCTCTCACATCACAGAAGCCAGAAGCAAAGGGAAAGGGGAGGGGACAAGGGACATATATATTCCCCAAGGTCACACCCCCAATGACCTACCACTTTCAGTACATCCTACCTGTCAATGTTGCCACCCAATAAATCTATTAATACATCAATGAATTTATCCATCGATGAGATTAGGACCCTCATTATTCAATTATATTACCTCTGAACATCAATACGTGAACTCTCCCAAGGGACATTCTATATCTAAATCACAACACCCCTTAAGTAGCCAACCCCTTGTTATTAATAAATATTTATATTCTACCTTCCCTGTTACAATTGTTGTGTGTTTTTTGTCTTCTGTGTGGACTCCAAAGAATACAACACTCATATACATGTATTCACATCTGTTTCTGAAAACTTTTTGGAAGGGCCCCCAGCAGGCAGCTTCTTGCTCCTTCCTCTGTCTGATTTCCCCCAACACATCCTTGGAGCATCTTGAGTTATCTTCTTCTCTCAGATATCCCCTTATAAGCAGACTTCAGTCAGGAAACTATTTCAAGCAAGAAGAGATTTAATATAGGGACTTTAATGCTTAAATCCTGGTTTTAGTGCTTGAACACTGGTTTTTCTCCAGCTGTATAACTGTGGGGAGGTAATTTAGCCTATGTATAACTCAATTCTATTAAGATAGAGATATTGATAATGCCTAACTTAGAAGTTGCTCTGAAAATTAAGTAGAATAGTCAATGAAAAATTTCTAATGCCTGGAAGATGTTTTGTATCAAATAACTGTAAACTATCACTGTTGTTACTAATTATAATATTCTTAACACTGCAGCACACCTGAGTAGAGGGTTCAAAGCCACAAGGAATTTATAGCTGAAGCGACCAGGAAAAGAAGAAGACATTTCAGCAGTAATACATCCATCTCTACTTGAAGTACAGACTACTCAAGTATTGATCTTCCTTTGAATTTCTTGTGCCTTGGGGTCTTGTTGAGAAAGTTTTTACCTGTGTATATATGTTGAAGTGTTGGACCTATGCCCTCTTCAAGTGGCTGCAAGGTTTCTGGTCTAACTTCCAGGTCTTTGATCCATACTGAGTTGACTCTAGTGTGGGGTGAGAAAGTGGGGTTTATTTCCATTTTTCTGCATGTGGTTAACCAGTTCTGACAGCACCATTAGTTGAAAAGGCTATCTTTTTTCCAGTGAATAATTTTGGCCCCTTTGTCAAAAATCAATTGACTATGTGTGGATTTGTTTCTGAGTCTTCTCTTCTGCTCCAGTGGTCTATGTGTATGTTTTTTGTGCCAGGACCATGCTGTCTTTATTATTATGGCTTTGTAGTATAGTTTGAAGTCAGGTATTATGATGCCTCCTGTGTGGTTCTTGTTGCTGAGAAGTACTTTGGCTATTCTGGGCTCTTTGTTGTTCCAAATAAATTTAAGGACTGACTCTTTTCTATGTCTGTGAGGAATGATCTTGGTAATTTAATGGGTATGGCTTTAATTTAATGGGTATGGCTTTGAATCTGTAGATCACTTTTGGAAGAATGGCCATTTTGATGATATTTATTCTGCCTATCCAAGAGCATGGAAGATCTTTCCATCTTCTAAGATCTTCTTTGATTTCTTTTTTAAATATTTTATAATTTTCCTTGGAGAGATCCTTTACTTCCTTGGTTAGGTTTATTCCTAAGTATTTTATTTTGCGGGGGGGACATCATGAGTGGAAATGTTTTCTAAACTTCTTTTTCAGCATACTTATCGTTGGCATACAGGAAAGCTTCTGATTTTTTAAGATTGATTTTGTATCCAGATACGTTACTGAATTTGTTGATGAAGTCTACAAGCCTTTTGGTTGAGTTTGTTGGGTCTTCTAAGTAGAGTATCATATTATCTGCAAACAGGGACAGTTTAGTTCTTCCTTTCCTATTTGTACTCCTTTGATTTCCTTCTCTTGCCTTATTACTCTGGCTAGAGTCTCAAGTATTATAGTGAACAGAAGTGGTGATAATGGACATCCTTGTCTTGTTCCTATTTTTAGTGGGAACTCTTGCAATTTTTCCCCATTTAATATGATATTGGCTGTTGGCCTATTGTATATTGCCTTTATGATGTTGAGATATATTCCTTCTATTCTGATTCTCTGCAGAGCTTTTAGCATGAATGGGTGTTGAATTTTATTAAATGCCTTTTCAGCATCTATTGAAACGATCGTGTGATTTTTGTCTTTTATTCCATTTATGTGGTGAATTATACGGATTTTCTATTTCGTATGTTGAACCAGTCTTGCATCCCTGGGATGAACCCAACTTGGTCATGGTGCATAACTTTCTTTTCTTTTCTTGTTTTTTTTTGTTTTGTTTTGTTTTGTTTTTGTTTTTGTTTTTGTTTTTTTGCAGTTCTGGGGATTGAACTCAGGGGCATTCTACCTCCGAGCTATACCCCTAGCCCTATTTTTTATTCTTTATTTTGAAACCGAGTCTCACTAAGTTGCAGAGTGCCTCACTAGGTAGCTGAGGCTAGCCGCGAACCCGTATCCTCCAGTCTCAGCCTCCCGAATGCTGGGATTACAAGCGTGTGCCACCACGCCCAGCTCATAATTTTCTTGATTTTGTTTTTGTTTGTTTGTTTTGTTTTTTGGTGGTACTGGAGATGGAACCCAGGAGCATTCTACCTCTGGGCTATACTCACAGACCTATTTTTTTATATTTGGAAACAGAGTCTCACCAAACTGCTGTGAGCCTTTAAGTTGCTGAGGCTGGCTTTGAACTTGCAATCCTCCAGTCTCAGCCTCCCGAATGCTGGGATTACAAGCGTGTACCACCATGCCTGGCTCTCTTGATGTGGTTTTGAATGAGCATTGCTAGTATTTTGTTTAGCAGTTTTGCATGGAGGTTCATCAATGATATAGGCCTATAGTTGTCTTTTCTTGAGCTGTTTTTATTTGGCTTTGGTATTAATGTGATGTTGTTTTCATAGAATGTATTTGGGAGAGTCCCATTTCTTTCTATTTTGTGGAATAGATTGAGGAGTATTGGGATTAGCTTTTCTATAAAGGTTTTATAAAATTCACTTGAGAAACCATCTGGTTCTGGGCTTATCTTTGATGGTAGGCTCTTTATTGCTGTTTCAATCCTTTTGGTTGCTATTGGTTGGTTTAAGTTTCTATATCTTCTTGACTCAATTTGTCTAGAAATTTGTCAATTTCTTATAGATTTTCCATTTTGTTGGAGTATTATTTTTCAAAGAAATTTCTAATAATCCTCTGGATTCCCACACCGTCAGTGGTAATATCACCTTTTTATCTCTTATTTTTGTAATTTGGGTTGATTCTCTCTTTCTTTTGGTTAGGTTGGCTAGTGGTTTGTCTATCATATTTTTTCAAGAAACCAACTTTTGGTTTTGTTGATTTTCTGTATTGTTTTATTCTCTATTTCATTAATTTCTGCTTTGATTTTAATAATTTCCTGTCTTCTGCTGGCTTTGGGTTTAGACTGTCCTCTTTTTCAAGGGCCTTGAGATGTGTCCTTATGTTATTTATTTGGTGATCTTATGTTCTTCTTATGTGGGCACTCAGTGCTATGAATTTTCCTCTTAGTACTGCTTTCAAAGTGTCCCAGAGGTTTTGATATGGTGTGTCTCTATTTTCATTTGTTTTTAGAAATTTCTTAATTTCTCCCCTTACTTCTTCATTCAACAGTGAATGAAGTAACCTCATTCAGCAGTGTGGTGTTCAGTCTCCATGTGTTTACATGGTTCCGCTGGGTCTTCTTAGAGTTGATTTCTAGTTTCATTCCATTGTGGTCTGAAAAGATGCAGGGGATTATGTCACATTTTTTTAATTTGCTAGTGCTTGCTTTGTGGCCCAGGATGTGGTCTACTTTGGAGGAGATTCCTTGAGCAGCTGAGAAAAAATGTGAATTCAGTTGTAAATGGGTGAAATATTCTGTATGTGTCTCATAGGTCCATTTGGTTTATGGTATTCTTTAGGTCTGAGGCATCTTTACCGACCTTTTGTCTAGAAGATCTGTCTAGTGGTGTGAGAGGAGTACTGAAGCCTCCTAATATTATTGTATTGGTATCTATGTGTGACTTAATATCACAAATTGTTTTATGAAAATGACTGCACCTATGTTTGGGGCATAAATGTTGGCAATTGTTATTTCCTCTTGCTTAATTGTTCCCTTTTTTTTGTGGTACTGGGGATTGAACTCAGGGGTATTCTACCTCCAAGCTATACCCCCAGCCCTACTTTTTTATTCTTTATTTTGAAACAGGGTCTCTCTAAGTTGTGGAGGGCCTCACTAATAGCTGAGGTTGGCTGCAAACCCAGATCCTCTGGTCTCAGCCTCTCAAATGCTGGGATTACAAGCGTGCGCCACCATGCCCGGCTCTTAATTGTTCCTTTTGCTAGTAAAAAAAATGACCTGCTTTGTCTCTTCTGATAAGCTTAGGCTTGAAATCTAATTTATCTGATATCATAGTTGCTACTCCTGCTTGTCTTGAGTTCCATTGGCATGGATTATCTTAATCCAGCCCTTCACATTTAGTTTGTGGGAATCTTTGCTTGTAAGGAGTGTTTCTTGCAGGCAGCACATAGATGGATTCTGGTTTTTAATCCATTTTGCCACCTTCTTTGATTGGGAAATTGAGGTCATTTATATTCAGTGTGATTATTGAGATAATTTTTAATTCCTAACATTTTGAGTTTTAATTTCTGTTTGAGGTAGTGTTTGTTCTTCTTGTTTGCTTGCTTGAAATTATTTCCCTGGTTCTGATGTTTGTTCATTCTTCTTTGTAGTTAATCTCTTTGAGTATTTTCTCTAGTGCTGGTTTGGAAGACATAAGTTCTTTCAGCTTCTGTTTGTCATGGAAGGTTTCATTTCTTCATCAAATTTTAAAGCTAATTTTGCTGGGTAGGAGAATCTTGGCTGCAAGTTGTTTTCTTTCAGAGTTTGGAATATGTTGCTCCAGCCCCTTCTGGCTTTCATTACTTGGTTTGGGAGGTCTGGAGTGATTCTAATTGGTTTGCCTCTAAATGTCACTTGATCTTTTACTTTTATCATCTTTACAATTCTCTCCTTGACCTCTGCATTAGTCAGTTTGATTATTATGTAGTGTGATGAACCTTTTTTCTGATCTTGTCTAAAGGGGGTTCTATATGTTCTCTGTATCTGTGTGTCAACCTCTTTCTATGTTTGGAAAATTTTCTAATATTACATCTTTGAAAAGATGGTTGATTCCTTTGGTTTCAGCTTCTAATCCCTCTTCTATGCCTATTATTCTTAGGTTACCCCTTTTAAAATTGGCCCAGATCTCGTCAATGTCCAATTCATGCTGTCAATTTTTTTTTCAATTATGTACTATGCATCATTTTTGGAGTGATTATCTTCTAAGAGTAAGATTCTATTTTCCATGTGGTCTACTCTACTGCTTATAGTTTGTATTGATGTCTTCACTTCAACTATTGCATCTTTCACATCCTTTACTTCCTTTAAGGCTTCTTTTTTATTCTTGTTCAGGGTTTTAGACTCTTTATTTGTTCTTTTATTTTTTTTTCAGGCTCTCTCTGTATTCTTTTTGGAAATCCTGTATCATTTTCAGTATTAAAGATCTGAATTGGTCTTTTTGTAATCTCTGCAATTCCATGTTGGTGGGTTCTGTTGTGGTGGTAACTCATTGTTTTCTTGATATTCTTCCTTCCCATGATTTCCTGATTCTTAAGTTTATATCTTTGTTGCTTTTGCTATCTTTCTCTCAGTCTGTCGGTTTTCTATGTCTATTTTCTCTCTCTGAATAGTATCTTAGTGTCGAGGTAGATATTTACCACTAGGTAAATACAGTTGAATAGCCTCTATGCCCCTTATAAGGGAAACTGACCTGTCTCCAACTCCTGCAGATGGATGACTTGAAGCTGTGCTGTACATTGTGCTCACTCTCCCATCCTTCCACCTCTCCACCACAGACGGAACTGAGCTGACACTTTCTCTAGAATGTCCATGATGAAGAGCTCTGGGCTTGACCAGAAAAGCCAGTGTTTCCAATTCTCACCTTTGAAAAAGTTTGCTAGGGAATCATGAGTGATTCAGGACAAATAGAGTCTAAATACACAGACAGCGACCATGTGATCAGAACACAAAGGATCCTGAGCTAGAAGCCAAAGTTACAAGTAAGCTGAAATTGTGAGAAAGCAGAAAGCCTGCATACACTGAAGATATGAGATGGTGAGAAGTGAGGAGAGACACAGAAGCAGAAATTCTAAAATCAGCCAAGTTATAGTACTGACAAAGCCCATGTGAAGGTGCACAGCCCTGACTGCTGGTGCCAAGAGCTGCTCCGAACCCAGCACAGTTCCTCTAAGGCCAAGTCATCCCCAAATCCCTGCTGCCAGGCTCCCATGTGGTCCTGTCACCCTTGTTCCCATGTGTGGATTTACAAGTCCCCTTCTCTGAAATCAGTGGAGGAGGCAAAGGCTATTTTCAGGCTACTATGAGTCCCAAACCAGCCCAAGGCTCCTGATACCTATCTCCCCAGCTTCCCAGGATGCTGTGATCATTGCATCTTGGGAGAAGGGAAATGAGAATCTTATTCTCACATCAGTGCTGCCATTCATATTGGATTAGAAGCCACCCATGTGATCTCATTTTAACATAATTTCTATAAAGATCCTATCTCCAAAAGTCACAGCTAAGTCATTATCCTCTTCCCAAATGGGAGTACTGAGCATCAGACAGGTAAAATGACTTTCACTTGGTAACACAACTAAAGAGAGAAGCAAGAAGACCCAACAAAGTCAGCCAAAAAACTTATAGAACTGATAAAAAAAATTCAGCAAAGTGTCTGGATACAAAATCAATCTTAAAAAATCAGAAACTTTCCTGTATGCCAACCATAAAACCACTGAAAAAGAAATCCAGAAAACAATTCCACTCACAATTGCACCCCCAAAAATAAAATACTTAGGGATAAACCTAACCAAAGAGGTAAAAGACCTCTATAAGGAAAACTACGAAAAGCTGAAAGAAGAAATCAATGAAGACCTTAGAAGATGGAAAAATCTACCATGCTCTTGGATGGGCAGAATAAATATCATCAAAATGGCCATCCTCCCAAAAGTAATCTACAGATTCAATGCAATACCCATGAGATTACCAGGGTCACTCCTCACAGACATAGAAAAATCAGTCTTTAAATCCATTTGGAACAACAAAAAGCCCAGGATAGCCAAAGTAGCTCTTAGTAACAAGAACTATGCAGGAGGTATCACAATACCTGACTTCAAAATTTACTACAAAGCCACGGTAATAAAAACAGCATGGTATTGCCACAAAAACAGACACATAGACCAATGGAGCAGAATAGAAGATTCAGAAACAGATCCACGTGCTTACAGTCAACTGATTTTTGACAAAGAAGTCAAAAACATACACTGGAAAAAAAGATAGCCTCTTTAACAAATGGTGTTGGCAAAACTGGTTAACCATATGCAGGAAAATGGAAATAAACCTCACTTTCGCGCCCTGCACAAGAATCAACTCAAGGTGGATCAAAGACCTGGAAGTCAGGCCAGAGACCTTGCAGCTACTTGAAGAGGGCATAGCACCAACACTTCAACACATAGGCACAGGTAAAAACTTGTTCAACAAGACCCCCAAAGCACAAGCAACTCAAAGGAAGATCAATACATGGGATTGCATTAAACTAAAGAGCTTCTGTGCAGCAAAGGAAACTATCAAGAACCTCAACAGAGAGCCTACAGAGTGGGAGAAAATTTTTGCCAGCTACTCCTCCGATAGAGGTCTAATATCTAGAATATACATAGAATTCGAGAAACTCACAGCTAAGAAAACAAATAACCCAATCAAAAAATAGGCAAAGGATCTAAATAGACACTTCACAAAAGAAGAAATACAAATTATACAGTTATTTTACAATAACTGTATGAGGAAATGTTCTACATCGTTAGCAATCAGAGAGATGCAAATCAAAACTACCCTGAGATTTCACCTAACTCCAATCAGAATGGCAATCTCAAGAACACAAACAACAACAAATGCTGGTGGGGGTGTGGAGAAGTGGGAACCCTAATACATTGTTGGTGGGATTGCAAATTAGTGCAACCACTTTGGAAAACAGTCTGGAGGATCCTTAGACGAATGGGAATGAACCTACCGTATGATCCAGCACTACCACTTCTGGGTATCTACCCAAAAGAATGGAAACCAAACTATCAGACCAACACATGTCTATGTTTATAGCTGCACAGTTTACAATTGCCAAACTATGGAACCAGCCAAGATGTCCATTGACAGATGAATGGATTACAAAACTATGGGATATGTACACAATGGAATTTTACTCAGCCATAAAGAAGAACAAAATCATGTTATCTGCAGGGAAATGGATGCAACTGGAAAACATTGTTAAGTGAGATTAGTCAGTCACAAAAAGTTAAAAATCATATGCTCTCCCTAATATGTGGAAGCTAGGGAGAAAATGGGACATAAGAGGGACTCCAGATGAAGAAGGAGAATCCTTAGGTGAACAAAGAATTTGACGGAAGGTGATGGAGGGAGGGGGGACACCCTAATGAGCATGATGTACTTTCATGAACACATCAAAGTCAATCACTAAACTGACCTTGAGAAGGAGGGAGGAGGAGGGAGTGGGGTGGGAATTGGGGAAGGATTAAATGAGAAATGTGTGCATGTATGCCTTTACCTATACCAGCTTGTACCTAACAAAGATGTATGATTACAATCCACCAATTAAAAATTAAAAGAGAGAGAGAGAAAGAGAAAGAGAGAGAGAGAGAGAGAGAAAGAGAGAGAGAGAAGCTAGAGTGCAGTATTTTCTTTCCATAATGCAACCTAGCCTCCAACTACCAAAAAAAAAATTTTTTTGTTGTGGTTTTCACAAAGATGGAGGTGAAAGTACATTTCTCAACTCTCTAGTCTTTTTGCCACTCCTCAATTTGCTCTACCCATGGGGACATATGAAGGACACAGGTTGTATCAGTAGTGTTGCTATAACAAAGTACCACAGATAGACATTTATATTTGCACAGTTCTGGAGGATGGACATCAAGATCAAAATGTCAGCAGAGTTGCTTCCTACTGAGGGTTTGTGAAAGAAGGATCTACTCCAGGCCAGAGATGGTTAACTTTATATGTCAATTTGACAGGGCCATAGGATGCTTAATTATCTGGTTAAACATTATTTCTGGGTGTATCTTTGGGGGTGTTTCGAGAAGAAATTCACATTTGAATCAGGGGACTGGGAGTGAAACAAAAAAGTAGAAGGCTCTCTCTGTCTGACTGCATGAGCTGATTCATGGGTCCTGCCCTGGAGCCAGGATTTCTATCATTGGCTCTCCAGGTTTTCAGGCCCTTGGACTAGAATTCACACCACCAGTTTTCCCAGATCTCCAGCTTACAGACAGGAGCTTGCGGAACTTACCAGCTCCCATGATTTCATAAGCCAATTCTTATAACAAATTTCATTTTGTATATGTCCTCCTGGTTCTGTTTCTCTGGAGAACCTTAACACAAGGCCTCATCTTCTCTCCATACATGTCAGTGTCCAAATTTCCTTTTCTTATAAGGACACCATATTAAATTAGGAGCCACCCTAGTGGCCTCATTTTAATGTAATAACTTCTATAAAGATCTTACTTCAAAATAAAGCCACATTATAAGGGACTGGGCATTAAGATTTCAACATAGGAATGCGGGGCTTAATTCAGCCCATAATAGAATTTGTGGAGTTAACTGTAACTCATCCCAACATGATCTGCATTGAAAACATCCTTTGTTCTTCTTGTGTTTTTGCTTCCTGTATACACATATTAAGTCTAAAATAAAGGTTATTTTGCAAACCTGAAAAAAAAAAAAAAAGAAAACATCCTAGGATTTCATATGGTGGGATTCTGGATTTCAAGTAGTAGAATTCTAGTTTTCAAAGCAGTCAGTCCTTAGGGGTGAGAGAGACCCATCCTGCACTTATTAATAATGGTACCTCAAAGGTGTCACACCTTTTAGCAAAGGATCCTTAGCAACTGGTAGAATGTGGGTTATTATGAGGACAAGAGATTGTGATGGTGACCCAGGCTGTGGAATCCGGTGAAGCAAATGTTACTGCCTCAGAAGATGTCCTCTGGCCTCAGTTGGAAGCACAGTGGTTTTCCGGATGGCAACAGAGGACAGGGAGGTGATGGAAGCCCGGGGGGCAGGAGAAAGTTACCCTACCTTCTCCAAGTTGATGCCTGGTGACTCCACATCTGAAGGGAAGCTGAAGGCTTTGTTGGTAAGAGGGATGTCCCATCTCACTGCTCCAGCCATTCTGTCAGGGAGAGAAAGAGCAGTCTAGGGACATGAAGCAAGAGTCGAGTGCTATGAGATTCACAGAGCTACCAAGATGAGCAGAACAGATGCCCCATCCCCCTCGTATGACCCTGCACAAGAGTGTTAAGTCACTTGAAGCTGGCTTTGGCTTCACCCATCTACCTTCCCATTTGATGTTATTTCCTCTCTCCATAGGTAGCACCCCCTCTCTCTCTCTCTCTCTCTCTCTCTCTCTCTCTCTCTCTCTCTCTCTCTCTCTTTGATCCTGGGGATTGAACTCAAGGGGCATTCTATCTCTGACTACATACACCTCCAGTCCTATTTTATTTCATTTTTTATTTTGAAACAGTCTCGCTATGTTGCTGACGATCTCACTAAGTTACTGAGGCTGGACTCAAATCTATAATCCTCCTGTCTCAGCCTCCCAAGTACTAAGATTACAGGCATGTGCCACTGTTCCTGTCTCCCATATCAATCCTTCTTTTTGGTATCTCTATGTTTGGTTCTCAAAACACAAACCCTAGGTTTCTTCTTCCTGTAGCCCGTGGAAGTCCTGGTGTGCCTTAAAGTTGGGTGGAGTGAGGATAGTGAGATAGTGAGGAAGTTTACTCCCCTGGTGACTTGAAAATCACTACAAAGATAGACATTTGCCAGGACTCCAATGCCTGGCTTACCACCTTGGGCACTATTCCTCTGTTAGCTTGCCTTCATCTTCAGAGTCCTCTTGCTAACTCTGCCTAAGAGCACTTCTAATTAGAACCCAGCCTGGATCTTTATAACCTAGGGCACTATTTCCCATGCCCCAGTCCACTGGGCTTGGAGCTGGGTGGGGGGCAGTAGGGTAGGGGTGGAAGCACCCCTATACTCACTCCCCACTGCCCACCCCATTCCCCCTTTCTCTGCCTCAGGAGGCAGAGTCCCCAAAGCCAGACTCCTCCTACAACTACCTGGAAGAGATGGAAACTGGTGAGGACAGAAGCTGTCCAGGGCCCCCTAAGTCACTGTCCCCAAAGGCTGGCCCCACCACCAAGGGCCAGGCAGGTGACGGCCCTGGCCCAGAACCTGCAGAGCTGCCCTTCGCCCCAGAAACGGAGCGCAACGCAATGGAGCTGGAGAAAGTGCGCATGGAGTTTGAGCTTACCCGGCTCAAGTACCTGCACGAGGAGAATGAGCGACAGCGGCAGCATGAAGAGGTGATGGAGCAGCTGCAGCAGCAGGCAACACCACGCCCGGTAGGTGGCAGGGGTGGCCCTGGGCCAGGGGCTACAGAGGCTGTCCCGGGGGCTGGGACAGGAGCGAGCCCACCTCACCTGCTTGGTGGCTAGCCAGTGCCCAGCCCCGCAGACCCTGAATCTGAAAGCAGTGAGCATCCCTGCACACCTCCAGCCCAGGCTGCCTTGGGCCACTTCCCAAGGTGGGCTGAGACCTCTCCACAGCATAGGACCACTCTGTTAGCTTCCTTGTTAGGCTAAGGAGAGTTGAGTCTAGGAGGAATGCAGAAACCACATCATCTACCCAACAGCCCTTTTGATATCTTTAGGGAAAAGTCTTCAACATCCCCCTATGACTTGACTTCTACCACTCTCTTCTTTGTATCTCATAACATGTGACTTCCATATTCCCACTGCAGTCCGACCCCCAGATGTCTATAGAGCTATCACCTCCTCAGTCAGGGATGCACTTGCTGATGAATCACACTGCCTTCTAGTCAATTTTTCAAGCCATCTTTTCACAAGACATGTATGCCCAACCCTTCTCTGTCCTAAATGGGAATAAGAATGCCTCCTTGAGATTAAATAGTTCATAAAGTGCTCAGCACAGTGTCCAGGCCATCACAAGCACTCAGTAATGGAAGATGTTAATGTTTAGAGCAGTGCTTCCTGGGCTTTAAAGTTAATCCTGCTTTAAAATCTTGGCCCTAGCATGTATAAACCACTGAGCCTTAGGCAATGTCCTGATTCTCTTTGAACCTTGGCTTGCTCATCTCCAAGGTAGAACCTAGCTCCTAAGGTTGTTGCAAGGATTAAATGAGAGAATGCATGTGAGATACTTTGCAAGGAGCCCAATACATTAAGTAAGCACTCAATAAACATTAGCTATTACCATTTTTATGTACTCATGCAATTCACTTCTTGACCCAAATGCAGCAACTTGCATTCATCACTTTTCAATTTTATTGGGATGCAAGTATTAGCTATGCTTCCCATCTCTGAGTCATTCTCAGTTCTGAGAAACTTGCCTTCTGTCTTTCTCCAAGTTATTGCTATAATTGTCAAGGAGGATATGACCTAAAGTAAATACCACTAAAAGATCTCACTCCAGGTTAGCAACGTCCCATTAATAAACATCCTGAAGTTATTTTACCCAGCTCACATTTCTTCAATTTGGCAAAAAAAAAACTGTACTGAGACATGAGACATACTGTCAAGTAGTTTCCAAGAATTAAGATACTACATTACCTATAGCCTGTTTACACTTGATTGGCCAATTTAAAAAAAATAAATAGGTTTTGGTTTTACACAATTTGTTCACAGTGAACACATGCTGGCTTCTTAACAGTTAGTTACCTGTTGGGGTTTTTTGTTTGTTTGTTTGTTTGTTTTGTTTTGTCTCACAAAATACCTGCTTAATTATATATTAAATTATGTCACTAGGCCAAATCAAGCCTATGGAACTGGAATCTCCAAGTTCCATCTTTTTCTCCCTCTCTTTGAAATTCTAGAAAATGTTTGCCTGTCTCTAAGATTCTGGCATACTTCCTGATATTTTTTTAATTCTTGTAGGTTCCATTCCCAAACTTGTAGGTTTTCTCAGTATTCTGGGATAAAATTTGTCACAAATTTGAGCTGAAACTACTTAAAGCAGGTATTGTATTATACTATGCCTTTGGCCTATGTCTCCTAGTCATATTTATCTTCCCCTCATCCATCTTTTATTTATTTTTATTTTATTTTTTGTATGTGTGGTACTGGAGATTGAATCCAGGGGTGCTCTACTACTGAGCTACTTCTCCAGACCTTTTTATTTTGAGACAGGGTCTCACTAAATTGTCCAAGCTGGCCTCAAACTTGGGATACTCCTGTCTCAGCCTCCCAAGTACTAAAAATTACAGGTGTGTGCAACTTAACCCAGATATGTCCCTCTTTTTAGTTTGAAAAATCTTCTTTCTGGATGAGATAGAAACATTTGGTATATAATCCTACCTACCCTCTGTTTTATGTTCTAAAGATAGACCATTAAAATGTTTTGAAAAATCTAAAGGGTTTTGTTATCAGAATCATAATTCTCCCTATCCCCAGCATTTCAGACTGAAAAATCATGCAGACTGCAGGGAGGTAGCAGAGGAAGCCATAGGTCTGGAGCCATGGTTTGCAGAATATCTTTCTTCCCAGGAATAAATTGGATCCTAACCTTCTTTGCTTAAAGACAGCATCACTGGAGCCATTTTCTAGCCATCTTAGTTTTATTCTGTTGCCTTCATGTGTTATATAGTGATTTAAACAAATAGCATGTCCACACTTTCAGCCTTTGACAACCGTTTTAAAAGTGTTTTACTTGTGGTGCATTTTCCAAGAAGTGTGGGGGTTGACTTGATTTGGAGCTCCCTCTCTTTTCTGTATCTGGGTGCATGGGAGGTGGGATGGATGGATAGATTTCATTGCACTGAAAATAATTATTTGAGTGTGTTTCTTGCTAGTTTAGAGCATCTTAGTCCCTGCCATCTGGCAGCTTTTTAAAAAAATATTTTAAAAAATAAACTATAGCTAATGCCTTCTTAACTATAGATCAAAATAGTTACATCAGCTTTTGACTTACTTAAACATTGATATATTCTACAGTTAAAATGGGGTCTATCATATCAATTCCAGGTCATTCGAGGTGCTTCCCTCAAGCCATGTTCTGTATGTTTAGGGAGGCCCTATCACTCCTCTCAGCATGTACCTCCAGGAGAGACCAAACCCCAAACTAAAGAACCATGGATGTTATGTCCCATGGGGTATGAGCCAGGACCCAGAGAGTCAGAAATAATCACGTGTACCCAAAGGATGTGTATCTCATCGTGCCACTGTTCAGAAATCTAAGTTGAGCGTCAAGTGGAACACTTGCAAAACTCAGTCCAGATCTGGGGATCTTGGAATCAGAGCAATATTTCTCATGTGTAACTCCAGTGGCAGTGTGGGATGAGAAAGAGAAAGGATGGTGCTGGCCTGGTGCTCCAGGCAGGAAGGATAATGCAGACTCAAGATACAGAAATTAATGAGTTCCCTCTATGTGCCAGGGACCTCACTAGGTATTGTTTCATTTATTTTCTCCCTCCTCTTTCTTGTGGTCTTGGGAAGAAAGCACTATTGTCCTTTCCTTAGGTGAGGATGGTAACCTGCCCGAAGGCCCCTTCAGGAAGGGAGAGAGTGGGATTGAACCCAGATCTGCCTGGTGCCAGCTCCACTGTCTTCTTTCCCCCACAGTTCTCGGGAGGCCTCCAGGACCTCCTGCTCCCCCAGAACCAGTTTGCCATGTTCCTGTACTGCTTCATCTTTATACACATAATCTATGTCACCAAGGAGATGGTCTTCTTTCTCTTCTCCAAGCACTATCTGTTCTGCATCGCCGCCATTTTGCTGTGTTTGATTAAAACTTTATGGTCCTACTTCCAAGTGCCTTTGATCTCTCCATCACTGGGAACCCCTATGCTAGAGTGCTCTTAGGATCCAAGTTAGCTTCCAGCCTCCCCAGATACTCCTTCCCTCACGCCATGCCTCCCTTCTACCGAAGCCTGCTCTTATGGAAGGCTCACCCAAGGCCATAGACAACTGAGTGTGAAGAAACTCACGTTCCAAGACTGCATTTTCACTGTGGACAACCATGCTTCATTCCAACAAGAGGAAGTCAGAAGTTGGCAGGCTGAGGAGGTATCTATAGGGAGTAAGTTTAGAAAGTCTTTACAGAGTCATAGGATTACACCATGTTCCACCACATTTATGCACATTGATAATTTCCAAGGTGTGGGAAGCCTGTATAAGGCTTGAGGACCCCAGAAAGACAGCCATGCCCCAATCTCCAGAGTCGTGAAGATGTTACCTTACATGGCAAAAGAGACTTTGAGATGTGATTAAATAATGGCCTTGAGATAGGGAAATGATCCTGGTGGGCACCTGATCCAGGTAAGCATGATGTAATAACAAGTTGCCCTTATAAAAAGGAGGCAGGAAGGTGAGAGAGGGGGAAGTGACCTTGGAGGCAGAGGTCAGAGTGACTCGGGGCCACAATCAAGGGATGTGTGCAGCTTCTAGAGGCTGGAAAAGGTAAGAATATGGATTATCTCCTAGAGTCTCCAGAATGAACCAGTCCTACCAGCTCATTTTAGACTTCTGACCTCCAGAGCTGTAGGAGAATAAATCTCTGTTGTTCCAAGCCACCCAGTTTGTAGTAATTTGTTCCAGCACCAATAGGAAACTCACACAGGCTCACAAACTCTTTCCAGCTTTGCAAAGGTGTCAGGGTATCATGAACAGGCCATTGGCAAGAACATTGTTAAGTGGCCATTTAGCACTGGGCCTGAGCAGAGCAGTGCACAGCCAGCCATGCAGGCTCAGAGCTATTCTCTAGATGACATCAGATTTAAAAAGGAGTGATGCTGCCAGGCATGGTGGCATACACTTGTAATCCCAGTACTTGGGAGGCTGAGACAGGAGAATCACAGGTCGAGGCCAGCCTCAGATGCTTAGTGAGACCTTCAGCATCTTAGCAAAACCCTGCTTCAAAATAAAAAATAGAACAAGGGCTGGGTGTTGGAACTTAGAGGCAGAATGCCCCTGGGTTCAATTCCAAGTATGGAAAAAAAGGAGCAATACTGACACATAGGGAGCTCAGACTGGGCTTCTCAGAAGTTGGGGGAAAGGAGCATCCCTAGCTCTAAACAGAAATGCATCCCCTTGGTAAGCCAGGAAGAAAATAGGGACACAATCCTAGGGGCACAACAAAGGAGGAATTAAGCACCTGATTGGGCCCTGAGGAAGTCAATGCTACACTAATGGAAAAATGGGAGGAGAAAAAAACTACACAGACACCTCACATACTCCTCCCTAGCCCACTCTTAGTTCAAGCACAGACTCCCCAAAATACAGAAAATCCAACCCACCCAAAACCAAATATACTAATTTCCAAACACACAGATACAAAGCAAATAGTTGATCACAACAAAAATATGTTCACAACCCCCAAATAAACATACAGCAATAACAGAAAGGAGCACTGTGAGCTCTAGAGGCCTCAGAGCTGTTCATGTATATGCAACCAAGAGAGGGGTTCAACCCTGGCCAGCTCCCACCCTGTAACTCACCCCCTCTGCTCACTGTCAGCTGCTCTAGTCCCACCAGCCCAGCCCAGCAGAGATGGATGCTATGGCCAAGGGGACTTCATGTGATCACACTGCTGCACACTGAGAGAGGCTGGGCACAGGTGCACACTCAGCAACTATATTTACTCCAGCCCCTCCCCAAGCACAGGGTTCTACCTTAAGAGGAAGTAAAGATTAAGTTTCTGTTTAGTTGGGCTGAGTAATGCTCAGTGAGGCCACGTGCAAAAAAGAAGACTGCTTTGAGGCTTCACTGTTGGCACACATTAGCACCACCTAGTCCCATGCATCTACCCCCCCATTTATAGCTGTGTGTGACAGGTACTTAACTCAAAAGTGGTAAAACTGTGGTTTCTCATTAAACATTCAATGATATTACTTATTGTTACGGGTCACTTCTCGCAATCATCTTAATTGATCCTGGGTTCTGGCATGGGATTAAGGTGAGAGAGAAAAAGGAAGAGGTCAGGTCAGCAAAAAGCATAGGGCCTTATAACTTGGTTATAGCAGACAGAAGTGATAATTAAGAAAAAAAAAAAAAGAGTGCTATAAGGTCATTTGGCCAATCTCCCTGTGGCCAGGTAAAACTGGACTTGAGTTTTTTCTTAAAACTATTCAGGAAAGACTTAGTGAATTTCCTGAGTAGTTGAATTAACATGACGTCTCACACCCATAGCATGGACATGAGCTCTTTCTCCCCCCCGCCCATTATGTCTGAAGACTAAAGACAGTCTAAGATCTGCCCTCTAGGAAAATGAGAACAACTCTTGGTCACTCCTCAAACTTAGTACAAGTCTCCTGGTTGAAATGCAAAGCAGAAAACCAGAAAGGGAGAGATCCACAAAAGATAAGTAAAAGGCTCATCCAACTGGTTACCAACGAGGCACAATTCAACATGCAAGTACCTACTGGCCAGGCACTCTGCGCTTATGGAGGCCATCTTTGCCAAAACCCTGAGAGGTAGAAATGTATATTATCACCATTTCATAGATGAAGATCTGAGATTCAGAGGGTCTGACTCCAAAGTACATACTCTTTCCAAGCTTCCAAGATCCTGCCTTGGACGAGCTCACAATCTTGCTGCGGAGGTGAGCTTAATGCTTTACATGAAAATGTAAACGAGCCATATGCACACAGACCTTGGTTATGAAGGAGGTCAAAGTAGGAGAGTTTTCTGGAGCCCAGAATTCCTGTAAGAGGAGCCCACAAGGGCAGGTAAATTTAGAATAAAGAAATGAGGAAAGATAACTCAGAATGGGAGTACATAGTCTGTATTCAGAAGAGAAGCGACATCCTTGCTTCAGCGAACAGTGTAAAGGGAATATAAGCCTGGAATATTGCTTTGGGCCTGGTTTTACAGAGTCTTAAATGTTGTTCTGAGGAATATGAACTTAATCCCTGGGAAATACAGAATCACTGAAGGTTATAGAGTGGACTAGTGACCAAAAAGGGAGAGATATAAAAGCTTCCTTTCCCCCAATAACTTCTAGGGATGATGTTCTTGCCTTGACTTCCCTGTTCCATTTCCAGTCTAGAAACATTATTTTTGAGGTCTTAAGTTTGAAGATTGCATTCAGCTGTAAAAGAAACCTGCCACAGTGGCTTAACCAAATAGAAGCTTATCCTTCTAACATACTAAGAAGCTCCAGGTGGTCGGCGAGTCTGCTGCTGATAAAACTGTTCTTGGAAGTCACAGAGGACTCAGGCTACTCCTTGCTCCATCCTTAACACAGGGCTTCTTTCCCCTTCCTATGATGGCCAGCCTTGTTATCTCAAGATGGCTACCGCAGGTCCAAATGCCAAACCACAGCTCCAAGTCAGAGCTGAGTAGAAGAAAACAAGGGGACTGCTTTTAAAGGCTTCCCAAGAATCTCCACTCAGAGATTTATGCTGACATTTCTCACTGGCCAAACTGGGTCATGTGACTACTTCCAGGTGCAGGGCATCTAAGTAGTGTTTTGTCTGAGCACTGTGGCAGCCTTCAACAAAATTAGGATTCTGATAGTACGTGGTGGGGGAGATACTGAATGAGCAAATAACTGTCTCACATTCCTACATTCTAAGGCCACTTTTCATTCCCTTCCTGAGCTGCCGAGCAGAGACCGTTGGTGGTGTTAAGCCTGGTGATTGGAGCACAGCTGCAGGCAGCCTGGGCCTGTGGTGTCTGTCTCAAGAAGAGCACTACAGGCTATCACCACACACTACAGCCAGGAGGTCACAGTTTTCCCTGGACATATGCCTGGAGCCACTTTGTTGCAACCCTCCTGACCTTGACTAAGGCCTTATGACCTCCCTGCAAGGGGACTTAGAAAGGCATGCCTCTCTGTGCCAGATGCCCTCACAGAGCTGCAAGAGAAGGCAAGTTGGAGTCCAGCATTCCTCCCCTCTGGATCTCAGATCCCACAGAACACAGCCCAGTGCCAATCTGGGGGGATCTGCTCTGCCTCCTGACACCCAGCTGCTAAAGACTATAACAGGGGGATCTCATTACAGAGGACCACTCAGCTTTATCCCAAATAATGAAGCACTCATGAGTCAGGTTTCAGGCAGATATAGGGAGAAAAAGATGGCGAGTCTTGCCTGTTCCCCAGATGGAATCTCATAGGTTAAAGGTTGCAATGCCAAAACCCCAAGCCTGGGGACAAGCTAGAGCTCAGAAACTGCTGACATCTACGGAGGGCAGGGGGAGCAGCCTTGGTTCCAAAGGCTACCTCCCTGCCATGTCTGCTGCTGATCCAGTTTAGCAGGTGACTACAAGCAAGTCAATTAAGCTTCCTAGGTATCCTTCCTTTTAGACTCTAACTCGGTTTATAAATAAATAAAGGCCAAAGCCTAGTGCCTGCTTTAATATATGTGAGATGGTGTGCAGAGGTTACTTGCTGACCTTAAAAATGCCCATTCAGTTCTCATGTGCAGGGTTGAGAAAGCTCAACCCTTGTTGCTCAGCATGGGGTCTGCGGACCAGCAGCTTCAGCTGGGCCTGGGAAGCCTCTTAGGGATGCAGCAGGTGCATTTTGACAATATCTCCAGCAATTCTAGGCATGTTCCAGCCTGGGAAGTGTGCTCCAGAAGATGAAACCCGATTCAGTCAACCCTCTATTGTAAGGGTGCAGCTCTTGGCCTGGAGGGCCTTCTGGGGGGATGGGGTAAGGGGAAGGAAAAGGAGAGGGAGGGAGAATAACTGAGTGCGGTGTCTTAGGAGTGCTGTGAGGGTCTTCATCAACATCTGGAGCAGGCAGGTGAGAGGTGGCAGAAACCTGCTGTGTGACATCAGAAAGCCGAGGCTAGAAGCAACACACCTGCCCCGTGTCCCTCTGCTCCTTCACCAGTCCTTGCCTAGGCCTTCTGAGGAACCAAAGGATTTCAACCGGCACCCCAGGAATCTCCCTGAAGTTCTGCCCGCCCCCCAGGCCTGTGTCTGCCTTTTCCTTCTATGTGGGGCTTTGGGGAGCTCTTGCTAATATACATTCATTCATTATTTAAAGGCTGCCACTGTTCCTTCAGGAAGGTTAAACATGATTAAAAGATAGGATTTTTCCACAGGGCACAGCAGAAAACCTAGGACTCCTACATTTTTAAGCTGTTTTGGCCAAGCCTTGTTGCATAATTTAAAGACTGTGACTTATGTAGATTTAATTAGCCAAAGGAACAGCGGCTGTTGGTTCATTAGTCGGTATTTATTAAGCACCCTCAGAGGCTTTGTGGGCTTCGGACTTTGAGGCTCACATTGAAGTAGGAGGAGATTACAGATGAAGCCAGGAGGTAGGCATTTTTCTTCCTCAGAAAGTGAAAGGGTGGCATCAAAAGGCTGGCAGAGACAGAAGGATCACAGGTTAGAGCCAACCTTGGCAACTTAGCAAGACCTGTTTCAAAATAAAAAATTAAAAGGGCTGGGAATGTAGCTCGGAGGTAGAATGCCCTGGGTTTACTGGGAAAACCCCACAAAAGATCTCCAGTGGGAGATGTCAACCCATCACAGGATTATAGTGACAATCAGTGTGACAATGAGACCAAGGCTCAGAGTAAAGACAGCTACACAAAGGAGATGTAGTAGCAGAAAATGAGCAGGAAAGAGAAGTGACTGCCACCTAGATTTCAAGAACTGGAAGAGGTGGGGAGGATGGGATGCAAAACTTGTGGGGCTCAGTGCAAAAAGGACCACACAAAGCCCCTGTTCAAAAACTAAGAATGAGGCTAATACAGACAGATTTCAGATTTGAAACCAGTGCATGATAATTTAGCAAGACTGTCTCAAAATCAAAAATAGAGAGGGCTAGGGGTATAGCTCAGAGGTAGAACCTCACCCCAGAGTTCAATCCCCAGTAACACACACACACACACACCCCTACCTATTAAAAATTACCAGACAATATCAGGGTGTAGTGGCACATTCCTACAAACCCAGTACTTGGGAGGCTGATACAAGAGAATTGCAGATTCAAGGCCAGCCTCAGCAACTTAGTGAGACCCTGTTTCAAAATAAAAATATAAAAAATATAAAAAAGGGCTGGGGATATAGCATGAAGGTAGAATGCCCCTGGATTTAATCTCCAGCACCTCCCCCCAAAAAGGATTGCCAGACCATGACAATAGAGCACTGTGCCCCAATAACCAGAGGGCCCAGTACCCCCTGCTCGGGGGCATGCTCATGCTGCACACCCTGGGTCAGGGCTCTCAAATCCCACCCTGAGAGAGACTGTCCTTGGCCATCACTCCATCAGCAAGAAGGAAGGAGCAGGCTCTGAGCATTTGAAGGAGGCAGGGACCAGTGGAGTGGGCTTAGGATGGAGGATGCCAAGTCCGGTGGTCTGGGATGTGGACAAAGCCCCCTCTGGGGCCAGCCACCCTTTGCCCTTCGTATACTCTCCAGCTCCAGAAACTCGAGCTGGGCAGGAGGTACCTCTTAGTGAGAAGATCACACTACAGACTCCCAACTGCTAATCACAGGGCTACAGAAGCCTGGTAGTCTCCATCTTGGTGGCATTTCCCCTCCCTCCTGGCTTCTGCCCCTTACTCCATTCAGCTGACCACTTTTCTCTGGGCTAGACAATCCAAAAATAGGAGAAGAAAGCTACACTCTCTACCCTCTTGAGCCTCTTGTATCAAATGACACAGTCGCTTTGACTCAAACTTATCATGAAAGGGGCCTTTGTAAGGTCCTGGGGCAGAAAGCAGGCCTTGGAAGACAGCCACCAGGAAGCTCGAAGAAAGTGCTGAGCAAGGGGACCCTGCGTGGAGGGGGTGGCTGGGCATGGGGTTTCAGGAGCTTTCCTCAGCATACACAAAGCACCAGTGTCTGACATTTGCTCCCACCATAAGCATCTCTTCTCTGAGCACCCTGCACTGGCTTCCATCCCTGGAGATGCTCAGAGCAGCACACAGCATGGCTGTGAGGACCACCCCACTGCTGAGGGACAGCGAGTCCCTCAGGGCATTGCAGAGCTTAAGTACATCAAAGAACAAAAGAAAGAATGTGATAGCAGTGGCAATTGGAGAGAGGCCCTGTGAACTCAAGTATTTCTGTACAGGCTTCTTGAAGAGGGAGAAAGGTAAGTACCTCTACCAGATGCCTGCAGTGTGCTATGCCCTGTCCAGGGCCCTCTGTCATCTATTTCATCTGCAGTCACCTAGGTAGCAGCACAATTACCATCCCTGGTGCATTGGTCTGCTCCAGGCACCATAGTAAACACCACACACTGACTGGCTTAAATGACAGGCATTGATTTTCACACAGTTCCAGAGGTGGAAGCCCAGGAGCAAAATGCCTAGAGGCACAGTTTCTTCTGAGGCTTCCCTCCTTGACTTGCTGATATCTGCCTTCTCGCTGTGTTTTCTCATGGCTTTCCTCTGTGTGCACATCCCCTGTGTGTCTGGGTGCATTCAAATTTCCTTTTCTAAGAAGACACCAGGCAGCCTGGTTGAGGCTCCATTTTAATCACTTCTTTAAAGGTCGTATCTCCAAATAAGGTTGCATTCTGAAGTGATGGGTATTAGGGATACAGCATATGAATTTGAGCAGGGGACACAATTCAGCCTAGAACACCCACATTGCAGATGGAGAGGCTAAGAATCTGCTGTCCTATCTATCTGGTGGTGGGTGAAGAGTGTCAGAGATGTTTGAATCACATGTAAAGAGAACTATTGGTGTATTTCAGGTGGTGATGTGTGGTTCCCATGAGGCATCTATAAGTATATACCTAAGGGTAGCAGCTTCAAAGTTGTTCTGCTTATAAACCTCCTCTTTTATTCTAACCATTCTCTCGTTTCTCCTCAACAAAGGCTGGAGAGGAACATGTCCCTGACAGGGAATAAATGGTAAGTGTTCACTCAAGGGCATACCTGTTCTACACACTGCCACTATCTTGAGTGGAAAGAGAGCCATGCCTAAAAGCCTGGAGAGCTTCCTCTGATCCCCTCCTGCAAGGTCTCCCAGTCTCCCAGTCTGGACAGTGAGTCTATAACTGGCAGCCTGAGGCTCTTCCCTCTTTTTTTTTTTTTTTTTTTTTTTTTTTCTGGGATGCTATGGCCCATTCTTAGAAGCAAGTACATGACACAAGAGGGAGGTGGTTAGTGTAAGAGAGAAATCTCAGCATTCATTTTTACTGACTCTACCTTCTGGCAATTTCTATATCCTCACACAATGCCTTTGCTATGAGCTGTCCTGAGCTGGTTCCTAGAAAATGATGAGATTTGACTGGAAGATTCTGGAAGCACTGTAGGTGGTAGAAAGCTCATCTGCTCTCAGGCTAACTTCAGAGAAACTCCACAAGACTGCCCTTAAACAAACTACACACACTGTAGTACAATTCTGATATCAAGACACAACAGTTAGGGCAAGGGTCACTCATTGCCAGGAGGGCCCATGTGGGTCAGGTAATTGAAGGGAGCTGACCAGGTGTAGCTGGCAGGAAATGAAAAGCCAGTAAAGCAAGCAGCTCCTCCTCATACCTCCCACCTGCCCTCACTATGTGGAGATGCAGGCTCTATGTCCAGGGCAAGGGCAGCCAGAAATCCAGACTTTCATGTGCTACCTTGTGGTTTTTCAGTGTTGGTTCAATTTTCTTTAGCCACTCTATGGACCTTAAAAAAAAAAAAAAAGTCTGTGGGGCCATCAGCTCACAATCCCTAAATTTGAGATATTATTCCCTTTATGATAGAGCCTCTGTTTTGCTCAGAGACATGCTGGGGGATTTCTTTAAACAGAAAACACTTCTAGTACAAAAATAGAATGTGATTCACTCTCTAACAATGTTGAAGCACAGAAGCGGCAGGAAGGGATGCTTCTTCCCTTCCCAAATTGCCTCCCCTAGAGGTGTTCCAAGAGACAGAACTCTTAATGTATTTCAAATCAGGTTAGAGTGGCAGAAATCTAATTTTCATACAACTTCTTGAAGGGAGATGGGAATTTAGCTAAAGCCTGGATCCAGATTAAGGCGGGCTCAAAGCAGAGGCATAGAAGTAGGGAAACAAGGTGGGAGAGTGTTAGGGGTGGAGAGTGAAAGGAGGATGAAACTGGGTACCTGGGCTGCACAATATGGGAAAGGCAACTGCTCTGCGAAGTTGTTCAGACAAAGACTAGTAGAGCCTGGGGACCAGAAAGAGCCAGGGATGGGAAGAGAAGGAAGGAGCATCATTAGTTGTCATGGTAAAAAAAAAAAAAAAAAGAACAAGGAAAGGAGAGGAAAGAGTGAGGGGGAAGCTTAGGGAAGAGCTATTTTGTGTTGCTGCCTACTATAAACTCAGTCTTGTCTGTCTGGGTACCCTTGTCCAGAATTCCATGGCCCCTCTGGTACCTCCCTCACCTGACTCTGCTCATCCCTGATATGAAGTAATTCCTATAAAATTAAGTCAAGAACATTAGATCTTAAACACAGATGGGATGAATGATACCTACTTAGTGAGCCAAAAGGTCTCCAAAAGGTCTCCTGGATTTGAAATATTTTCTGCACTGTCCTGCCATAAAGACTATGATTCCACCATTAAGGCAGTATTTATGGACTAAGTATTTGTTTGTGTTCAATTATAAATTCTTATTAGGAGCTTTAGTTTCTTGGACATCAATTTTTAGACTCTTATAAGGAGCTTATTATTACATGAAGCTGGTATCTTAGCATCAGTCTGGGAATGTCCATGCTAGAGCTCAGGCACATTTGAATATGTAAAAGAAACTGGTGGGGCAGACCCCTGCTAAACCAGTTCCTAGGATGGTTCCAGTGACATCTGCTGTATATGTACAACATTTATTTCCCCTTGATTTTCTTTTGGGGAGCTCCCTCTTCTTCAGTCTTAGTCCATGAGATTTAGGTAAGCTGAATTCCATTCACGGGGTAAGTCCAGGAATCATACCTGGCTAATCAGAGCATTCTATCTTCTGGCCAAAATGATTAGTTCTAGTGTGAACATGTGACCCAAGCCTGTCTGAAGAGTCTCAAACCTGAGACGTCTGCTAGAAGTCATGAGAAAGATGAATTCTCCTTCCGCTAGATACTAAGCTCGTAGAATATATGTCCAGAGCTACTGGTGGCCATCCTTTTCTACTTGGGAAATGCCTACCTGAGAATAAAGCCAATATGGAGAAAAGCAGAGCCAAGAAATGGAAAGACAGGGAAAGAGGGAGAGGAGTGCAAGAGAGAAAGTGAATTCTCGGTGGCATGATTTGAGTCACTGGGTCCACCTGAAATAAGAAACAACCCTAAGCTTTTTGGCTTCCACTTTTCTGAACTTTGAATTGAGTTTCTGTATCCTGCAACCAAGAGCTGTGAGTCATGCCATGGCTTTCTCATTATATGAGTTATCACCTGGGCTCTGTGACAGGAGTAGAAATCATGGCATCTATTTCCAGCCTATTCTGTGGAGAAAGATGTGGAGCTAGACTTAAACAAGAGAGTTAGAGAGAGAGAGAGAGAGAGAGAGAGAGAGAGAGAGAGAGAGAGAGAGAGAGAGAGAGAGAGATATGGGGAGAAGCAGAGCTATTAGGGGCACAGGTAAGAATACATACCTCTGCAGGGAAGGGAGCTGTTTCCTCACTTCCTGAGAGAAAATAGCCCTGTTGTAGCTCCATGAGAGATGGGGCACTAAGGATGAAGATGAAAACAGAAATGTGGCAGGACCTGCCAGAGTAGGAAACTCCACAACCCGTATATGCTGTGCACTGTGAACATACAGTGCACTTGCAACCACAGGAGGTCCAGAAAAGGTCTGGAGCACCATCTACAGATAACCTCAATCTAGAAGACACAAACCTGACAATCATGTTAAGCAAACATGGACCAAATAGAAAAAAAAAGCAAAACCAGGCAAAGGGACACTACAAAGGGGAGAACCCAAGACCAGACTTATGATCCAAAGATTGAAATAGGAATTGTAAGCATCTGGTCCAGAAACAGCATTGTCTTGTAAGGTGTCAATAAATTGATGTTGCATTTAATACTGTCAAAGTTTTCCTCAACTCGGGAGAGGATATTTATCCAAAGTGACACATTTCATTAAATAGTACACAGGTACCTCCCATTTTGGTTGTGCTACATGATTTTGGAGCACTAGAGAGGTGAAAGAATTAAGGGGCTCTGTTGGGCTTCTATGTCCCCTACCATTTCTTTCTAAGACTGGTATAATAAGATAGTGAATTTAGTACTGAGCATTCAAGAATTGGGATATTGTCAAACCAGAAGAAGCCTCTAGCAATAGAATGCCCTATCCCTGGTCTTTCTAGTAGAGGGTTATCATGGCATGTCCACCCCAAATCCAGTCTGATGAGCCAGGCAATGTTGCAGGGGTTGTTCTAGAAAAGAACCATGGTTAGAAAAGCTGCCAGAGGTGGTCATTTGGGAGCTGTTAAGGAACTACACTGAAGAGCAGGTGCTGCAGTAGTACAGAAGCCACTCCTAGTAAGGGGTAGGGATAAATACAGCCAGCACCCACCAAGAAAGTAAAAACCTATACCCATTAGTTAGGGTTCTTCAAAATTTCCATGGGGGTAAAGTTTTGTTGTTTCAGGGGATTCCCAAAAGCAAACAAGAACTGAGTTGCAGTGTACTGGGGTGCAAACAAACATGTCCTTGAGGTTGAGAACAGAAAACCAGTGAATGTCTTCAGGGATTTTTGAACCACCAGATGTAGGGGCATAACCACCTCATTGATAAGATGTAGGCCTTGCTCTAGCCTCCAAAATTCATTAGTTTTTTGTACACCAAGGATGGGGAGGTTACAAGAGCTATTGCAAGGAATTAGCAGCTGCTGATTTAAAGGACTCCTAATTGTGGCAGCAAGCCCTGCTCAGACTTGTGGCTTAAAAGAGTATTGTTTCTGTTAAGGGAAACAGGTTGGGTCCTTGAAATGAATGACCACAAGCTGGGCTGTAAGAACTTGACTTATCTTGTCTTCAGTGGCCACGTGTCTGGGTTGATTACTACTAATGGCAGGCAGCATGCTAGCTTTGGATTAAAAAGTATTTTTTTTCTAAGTTGAGAGAGAAGATTCCTCCACAACAATGGACTAGGGCAGTCAGGCATAACTGAAAATGAATGCAATAGAAAATGTTGTACTCTAAAACAACTAAGGAGAGGTGTAAAGTATTGGACCAGGGCTGCCCCGATACCCCAATAGCAATAGTTAGCCCTTTAGAACTAGGGCTGTGCTGGGACATCAAGACAGAATAGGTAGTTCTAGTATCTAGTAAAAAGTTGACAACCCTACTTTTGACTCCCAGGTTTACTCAAGGCTCCTCTCTAGTGATATCAGTGAGTATAGGAGTCTTGGGAGGCCCCAGGACCCATCAACTGGCATGTTCTTGTTGAATGATTTGTGTGGAAGGCCCTGACCCCTGGCTTCTAGGCCCCAAAGGGTAGTGTCTCTTCCAGTGGTCTTCACTGCAGATGGAAAAGGGATGGGAGGCAGACACCTTCCTTTGGGGCACTCCTTTTTTCCAGTGTACCAACTAGCCACACTGGTGGCAGTTACTGGTTCTTTGGGTCCCTGGGGCCAAGGAAGGGCCTCTCAATGCCAGAATTAAGTAATTGGTTAGTTTTGACTTGGCTTCTCTCCTAAGCATCCCTTCCTGGTCTTGGTTATAAAAAACCAAAATAGCCAATTTTAAGAGATCGTCTAAGGTATTGGTCCCTGGCCCAAGACCACCTTTTTGAAGTTTTCATCTGATGTCAGAGACTGCCTGCATTATGAACTTAGCCTTTAAGAGGATTTGCTCTTCTGTGAAATCTGGGTCTACTGGGTTAAACTTTTTCATATCTTCCCTCAGGCATTCTAGAAATGTCATGGGATTCTCCTGCATTCCTTGGTCAATGGTGGAAAGTTTGGTACAGTTTAAAAGTTTGGGCTTACTTGCTTGAAGGCCTTCTACCACACAGGCATAGAAGTATGCCTGTGAACCTTTACCATCCTCCAAATTATAGTACCACTTAAGATCCTAAAGAACAATGGCCTGATTGCCTGTGGGGTATCTAGAGTAATCAGTTACATAAATGCTGTCTAAATAACGGCATTGTCTAAGACAATCCCTTTTTCTGTAGAAGATGGGGTCTGCTCTAAGATTAGCATGACATTCCTCCAAGTTAAAATTTTAAAACTGACCTAATTTTAAGAGCCCATCTATGTATTTATTGGAGTCACCTGAGAACTTCCCAAAGTCTGTTTTATTTCCCTGATGTTCTTGAGGAAAAGGGGACCAAACTCTGAAGGTGATTCCTAGAGGCAAAAAGATAGAGGGAACAGAGGCCTAAAGGGATGAAGACTTAGCATGCACAGAGAATGTGGGTGCCCAGGATGCAAGAGAGACCATAGACAGGTCCAGGTGAAGAGGACGACCACCTCAGGGTTATGAACCAGGGTCCTGGAACGGTGTGGGTCTAACTGTCCAGGGATGTGCAGAGCCTGCCCTTTCTTACAAAGTATGTGATTCTCAGAAAGTACAAAGACCACTTCCCTAAACCCTTACAAAAGAGATTGAGATGTTTGAAAGTATTGGAGTTCATATTTCCTTCGGGGGGGGGGGGGCAGATTTCTCCATCCTTTAGTTTGTCTGCAGGCCAGGCTGTTGCACAGAAGGTGAGATATCTCTTTAAGGTTGGAGGGTTGGATGCTTTCCAATTTCAGAGGATGCATCCCAGGGGATCACAAGTCTTAAAGATGTCCCTGCTCTTAGATTAGCACCCAGTTCAAGCAGAAGCATGATCACAGAGGACCTCTGTGTGGCAGGACTTAGCTGGCACCTTTATGCTCAAAATACTGCCTCTCACAGTCTGATGAGGTAGCTTAGAATGGAATGTGAGGTAGAAAGGAGGTATTGGGAAAATTCATAGAAATATAGTTTTTAGCCTTTTAATCTGGAGAGTGTTAATCCAAAATTCCACCCCTTGGAAGTTTTTGGTTCGGCCCAAGAGAAACGTACAGCCCAGCCCACCTGAGACGTACACCTGGAAAGAGGAGGAGCCAGCTTATT